>BGPR01031908.1:0-17781 GCA_013235015.1 Araneus ventricosus | reverse complement strand
CAAATAAATAAATTTATAACTGACCTGCTTTTTCTGTGTTTGGGAGTACGCCGTTCTGTGATGACATCATTGATAGATTCACGAGTTTAAAGAAAGAAGAACTGACTTAATATGCAAGTGTTTTATATTTTTCTCATGTTATCATTTCATAAGAATTGAAATGGAACTTTGAATTGGAAGGAGGGAGTCTACGGTGGTAATCCGTTCCGAGTTTTGAGGCCGTGTCCCGAATTTTTTAGAGAAGGTCGAAGAATTTAATCAATAATGACGTTAAAATCCAATAATATAGCCCAATTTTACAAAAAAAAAAAAACATCTTTAGGGGGCGCCCCACCCACTCGCATCTCTTTCGACCCCCCACTTTTTTGGTGCACTAGCCGCCTATGACTTCCGTTAATTATTTTTTAAGAACACAAAGAAAATGGAAATGATCCAGATTTTTTAAAACCTCTCTCAATGTCGATTCTCTAAAGATTTTCTCGAGGTGCAAGGATTTTCTTCGACTTTTTTAATAACATCCATTTTAAACGCAAGCGACAATTTCGTTCTTTTCGCCATTTTAAAACGTAATCATCAGGGACGTGGCGAGCGTCTCACATCTGGGGGGGTGTGAGATCCAAAAAATGCCGACTTTCTTGATGAACTTCAACACTTAAAAGATAAATATTTTTATAGTGCCTAATATACATGCATGTTCCAGCTATGATGCATAATATCATTTTCAATGATGAAGATATGAAATGTCTAAGAGCTCAAACAAAGACAAAAAGACCTGCCTTCAAAAAAAAAAAAAATAAAGACAAAATTTAGCTTAGCAAAGGCGCGATTTTATTCCCTCCTTGGTAGGAAGTCCTAATTCTCGATGGAAAATAAAGTCGTCCTCTATAAATTACTTTTGTGATCATTGATTAGCTGTACTTTCCCAATGTATATGTGTGGGTTCAACCCATCAGAAAAACAGTGAGCACTACAAAAAAGATATCACAAATGTCCTCCGAAACTAAATTTATTCCTAAAGATCTGAAACGCAAAACCATGTGGGATTTATTTAAAATATAGCCATAAAAAATTTGAACAAAATGGATAATAGATATTAACGAAGCCGCAAGAGAGATTCCAGTGCATGACCCTAGTATAAGAACCTACGCATAGCGAAGCGCTATTTAGAAGCACCTTCACCTCAAGACTTTCTGAATCGCCATATAGCCTGATTTGGCCAATATAATCAAAATATCAGAAATACAGCACAATTTTATTAATATAAATTATTTCATTATCACTATAATTACTTTAACTGAATTTTATTTCTTACTATCATTAAATTCAATTAATCATAAATGATACATTCTGATACATAAATAATATACATACATATAATATTTAAATAATACGAATAATAATCAATCCTTGTGCGCTTAACATATCATGCCACTAAAATTTCACTCATAGATGATAAAAAAAAAAATCACAGTCTGAAAGATTCCTCTTTTGGTCATTTCTTATTACTGAAATAATTATTGTAATTCAGGTATTTAAAATATTATGAAAAAAACACATCAAGGTGTTAATTTTTTAAATATGCAAACAATAAAGATATCAATTTTATTAATCTTTGATTTTTTACAATTAAAATTTGAAAATTATTTTATTTAGAATAAAAGGTGAAATGTTTTTACAGAGTAGGTATTTGGCCAAGTCATTATTGTTATATCACTAATCTCGATGTTAAAAAAAACACTGCTTCGAAATTCAACTCAATTTGAATTTCCGCTTATTACTATTATATACATGGCATCCGAACGGAAAAAGGTTCTTTTATTCCTCATCCGAGTACTTGAAAAATCGCAAACATCCGCTGGTAATATATATGCATAAATTTGCAGAATTTTTTTAGATCTATTAAAACAAATAATGATAAATAAACAAATAATTAATGCAACAAAAAGCAATGTAAAATAATGAAAAGCAGTGCAACTTGACTAATTCGAATTTAATTTAGAAAATCTTTGTGTAAAAGTGAATACAGCATGAGAAAACGGCAAATTTAACTAAAAAAGGCAAAAAAAAAAAATCTATTTTTAAAATTTAACACCTTTAATAAAGAATACATAATGAATAAATAAACAGTGTGAAATTTCAATTAACAAAGTAATAATATTTATTGATTTTTTAAAAATAATGTTAATAAACTTACTTAAAGCTTAAATTTAAATAATTCAAAAAGTGAGAAATATTTAATTGCTGTTTTGATTGGATACATTGATTGGATTCTAGAGTCAATAAAGAACCTTAAAAAGTTATTTATTCACGATTGATGAGCATACAAAGTATAAGGACGAAAGCAATTTAAAAATATAAAAGAATTTACAATTTTCATTCTTGACATTTAAGTAAGCAAAATAAATTCGAATTACTGATTATATTTAGGCATTATGCGCATAGAAATTTTAGGAATAGAGAAAAAATCAAATTGCTTAGGAATTCGGATAAAAAATGTTTGAATTAACCAAGTTCCACAGTAATAATAATGATTTAATTCACCTATAGTAAAACAGGTTTGGTGAATAAAAGACGCACTGTACTTTATCAGCCACACTCCCGCTTTCTGGATTGAGATTTCTTTATGTTGTCTTTAACTTTATCACTGTTCAGGATAGTGTCCATTCGAGTTTCCTACCCAATAAGAAGTTTGGGGTTTTTGTGAGGTAAAAACAACTGCATTCCCCCGATCATAAGTCTGTCAGTCTACTTCCACCCCATTTTTTCACGAATGGTGCAATCCGAAGACACCATGAAATTAAAGGATTCTTAAACTGTCCTGCTCGTAAAAGCTTCCAGGGTTGGAAAAGAGATTATTTTGTGTATTTGTTTCCTTATGTGGTTTATTTCAATGTTTCTGGACATAATTATCAAGATTTTGGAAGAGAAATGCTGACATTTTACATAAGAGAAAGAACGCCCCCCCCCCCAAAAAAAAATGAGAGCTAGATATATTTTTCTAGCATTAAACACACAGACGCACAAAAAATAAATAAATAAAGATGTTACAGAAAGATTAAAAATATATGAGAATTTTTTTTAAAAAAATCAAAAGTGAACATATCAATTTTACAAAGTTGGTTTTAGAAGTGGATATTTTTAGTTTTGCTAAAGAATTAAGAACTTTGGGTAATTTTACAAAGGGGAAAAAATAAGTTATGAGACAAAATTGAATGATACTGCAGCCTCGTACAGTTGGGTATTCAGATGAGAAAACTGTAACAAAACGCTTTTAGAAAAAAGCGTATATGTTCACTTTTGTCAGAAAACTCCTCATATGTAGTTCTTCAAAAATATTTAACCTTTCATTTTTAAAGAAGCTTTTTTATGACCATCTTTTCTTTTGAAATCTAGGGAATGCATATTTTTAATAGAGAAAAAGGAATATAAAAAGTTCCCAAACTTTATTTTTAAGCAATAGTTTGTTGCTGAGGTCAGCGGCATAAGATTGTGACATTTCTTAAAATTCCTGAAACAGTTTAGCATTTGAATAATGTAATTCTTATTAGCAGCTAACAACTTTGCATATTTTAGGAGGATAAATTTTACACTCTCAGGATTAAAGATGTTTCAATGCAATCACTGAATGTTAACTGCTAGTCAAGTTTCTTTCTGTATTAAAAAAATCGATAATAGAAAAAAAAATTATAGTAAAGTTGGAGAAAAAAAAATCCATTTATTCATATAAGCTTAGCAAGAAAAGGTTAAAATATGTTTCACGCTGAGTTAAGTAACTCTTGTTGTATAATAAATCGCATCATTATGGCTTGTATATCAAATAAACAAAATTTTTATATAAAATAATTTTTTTATAAATATATGATGAAAGCTAACATACTAAATGAATGTTATTAAAAAATTGTTAGCATCTCTCAAAGTTTCTTAAATCAATATTATAAAAAATTTAAATAATTATTTATTCCTTTTTTTATGTCGTGGAAAAATTTTCATAAATGTTTTCTTATATTTAAAAATATAAAAATAATATGCAAAAAAAGCCCCCAGTAAACATTAAAATTTAAACTGTCTTTTCATTTTTTGATTATTGTTACTCAATTCTTCTATCGAATTAATGTTATTTTTTAAATTCTAAGATATTAAGAAAACGTAGTATTGATATTTTCTCTTTTAACTCATCTGAAAGAAAAAAGTAATAAAGACTTAAGATAGATGAGGATATTTGCATTAAAAACTCTTTACTTTCTCACATGCGAAGTAAAAAGAGAACAATTATAAATGCCAAAAAATTCGGCATCGAGATTTTGATGATTTTCTACATTAGAGTACACGAATACGAAAAAAACATTTTCTGGAATTATATATATCTGTCGCTTCGTCCGTCTGTAAACACACACCGATTTCGGTGTGAAGTCATTTTGTCGGCAATATCCACTTGCCGTGGTCCTCAATTCAGGGTAATAAAACTCGGCAGTTTCGGCCTTGTGTCCAAGGGCTTGCAGGGGGATGACACTTTTATTAGAGAGTACACTAGGAAGTCTATAGAAGAACACTGCCGCTGTTTCGATCTACAAAACAGTGGAATCTCATTTCTTTCGTTGCTCTGAAAATTTATCTTTATTTATTTTACTACAGAAGGGAAAGTTTGCCCGAACCCCGGGCAGTTAACAATAGTCACGCCACGCATACCCCTGAACTCGGAGTCGGAACGGCAATCGGTGACAACAATGGCCTGCAAGAGAATTTAAAAACCGACTTAGTAAATAAAAGTTCACTTTGTTTTTTTCAGCGTTTCAATAAATAATTCTGCAAATATCGTGGATACGCAGAATAAAATAATATGTTCGATTACTTTTTCAAAATTTGCCGACTCATTTAGTCAATTTGCCGACTTCAGAAAAATCTGGGGGGGTGTCACACCCCCCCTAACCCCCCCTTCGCCACGTCCCTGGTAATCATCTAATCAAAACTCCAAAGATGGTTCTTTCGTTAGCGATCAATGCCACGTGGTACGTACCGTACTAACCTCTCTAATTGGCTGATGTATAAATGTGACTTATACTCACATCAACCACAAGAACCCCCACGCATACCCCTGTGTTCCTGGAACCTGAACAATAGAGGAAGGGCGAGGGAATGCATTCCTAGAAGCAGAGCAAAAAGGGTTTTTGTTCTGCTGGAAAAAAAAATTTGAACTAAGAAATTTTTGTGACACGTATAAGTGAGAGGTGCTTTTTTAGTGCGGCGCATAAATGAATAAATTATCATTGTTTTCCTATATTCCTGGCCGGGACAGCGAAAAAAACGCACATAAAAGAGAGCGCGTATAAATGAGAGGTCACTGTATTAACGTCCCATTTTGAAGCAACACAAGGGCTATTTTGGGACTGACCTCGTAATTTTGAGCCGAGGTCAGATGACGAGGACGACACCTGAGCCAGCACTCCCTCTCCAAACTTCTGCAACACACCAACGGGAGGATGTTTGACCCCTAACTACGATTTAACGTGCAACAGGCCCAATACACAATGGATCTTCAGTGGAATCGCGTTTCCAAGCAGGATCCCTCCACCTCCGAGGCCATCAACTTACCACTAGGCCATCTCGGCCTCAAACTTCGGCATCAATCTTCGGTTTTCGTTGGAAAAAGTGGGAAGCTAGTTTCATTTGCGATAGAGGCGCTGCGATCGTAATTGAAAATTTTATATACCTGAACGTTTCCCGTCACTTTTACTGGTTCGTTGCTGATTGCGAAATAAGCTTTATAAGAAGTTCAGTTTTGATGGTTTTCTTAGCTTGCTTATGTCCCTTGTCATGTAATTAAGAAGTAGAGTAATTTCAAGAATCTTAGATTTCTAGTGATGTTAGTAAATAAAAGGTACTGGGTAGGCTGAAAGTTTGGAACTTGAAGTGACTGTTCGAAAACGTAGAAGCAGTTGAAAACAATTCAAAACTTCATGAAACAGCTTTAAATCCATTAAAAACCCGTATATTTTGCCTATTTGTTCAGCGTAAAAGAGAAAACTAATCTTTACACTTTTAAATGATTGAGCGGAGCTCAAATATCCAACTACTGTTGCCTAATTTGCAACCACTGAGGCACACTTTCATTGTTTGATACATACCACGATTTTTAAAAAATTGTTTGCCTGAAGCTATGGACTTCAGTATGTAAACTGGTTTATCCTACCTAACTCAAGACATCTTGAGTTTGCATGAACTTTTATTAAAGGGGCAGAGGTCCAACTGCACATATTCTCAGTAGAAGAACGAGCTCCTCTTAGAACTCTTGCAAGTTATGATTGTTACTATAAAAGAAATGTATTCACAGTTTAACAGTTTCTCCGCTTGTATGGAAGTGGTCATGATTTGAGTCCTAGTTTGAGAAAGGTGGCAGCATAATTATGGGAAAAAGTTTGGAAAGAAACAAATAACGCAGTTACGGGTCCTTTTGTTATAACAGTTTTCTCATATAGTAATGCCATATATCAAAGGAAGGAGTTTGGTTGCTATGTCTTGTGATGATACGATGTGCCATCCCAGCAAACGGTACATTAGACTATTATCTCATAGATGTTGAAGATGCAAAATTCTCACTTTCATCCGAAAACAAGGTGGTGATCAGTACATTTGTTTAAGATCCGAGGAGATTCCTTTATGCAAGGGGCTTTCACATGGACAAAAAGATCCATCTATAAAAAAGGATGACCTACTAGGTAATCTTTTGTGGTTATTAAGTTCCCGTCCCAGCCCCATATTACCTCCAGATGTGCAGGAGATTGTGGTCTTCTGTGAAGATCCACCAGGAACTGTGCATAACATTATGGAAGCATATCATCTGATATTGCAAGAATCCATGGCAGCTGTAATTTTTTTGTTAAGTCTTGATTTAATTTCTGACTGGCCCATCACAGAAGCAATTTTTATAATTAAATAAAAAAAATTGTTAATCATAAAATTTCTTTTTTGTTGTTGGGAAGATGTGTTCATAACTAATAGCTTTCAAAAGCGTAAAACTTTCCCTTTTGATTTCTGTTTAGAAAAAAAATCAAATACATTTCACTGAAAAGGGCAACATTAGCAGATCCTCAGCATAAAGTTGTTTAAATTATGGGCATTAAAATTTCAGAAAAGATGGTGGAGCTGAGTTCTGATGTTTATCCTAGGTGCCAGTTACTATTGATAAGCCTCTGCTACCAAGGCACCATCCCACCTGCTAAAAGTGTTGGAATTCACTTTAACATTTAAAAAAAATATTTTTAATAATTTAAAATTTATTTAGACAGCTTTTCTAAAGTAACATTTACGCTTAAATTTATTTTATGTTGAAAAACATACTACTGCTGAAAGGTAAAATTTTATTGTTACTTAGATACTTATTTATATAGTTTTATATTACTGTAGCATTTGTGCATTTTATCTACAATATAATCTGTAATAATATAAAATTCATTTGTTATGAATTGTGTTGACTTTCAAGAAAAGCCCAATATTCTAGAGTCTATGATTTCATGCCAGTTTCATAATAGAACTTTATGTCCCCAAAAGATTACAATATAAATAATTATCAGTGAGCAACCAAGTGAATATATTTCAGTACATACTGCTGTGTCATCCTAACTCACACAATAAATCAAGTTCACAGAAGATTAGACAATCTTTACTTAATCAAATTTACCTCAAACTAGTTAGTTACTTGCTTAGCGTAAAGGGTCAATCAAAAGTTATAATTTTCGAACATCTAACTTGATTAAGCACTAAATGCAAATCTCAAACAATTTGAAATTTTTAAAGGGAGAAAACCATTGATGATTATAAATAATAAATTAATTTCTATTAAAATATTTGCTAATTCATGCTTAATGTAACCAATTGTTTTATCAAATAATAATACAAAATAAAATCCACAAAACAGTTTCCCATAAAATTTGTTGTTTGCTTTCATTAATATGTAAGGAAATTCTTATTTCTCTGTCCTTTACTATAAGATTCAAATTAAACAAATAACATCGCATTAATATGATATAATCAAATAGAAAATTACTAATAAGAAAATGTCAATAAAGTCCCATTCAACAGATTAGGAAATGAAAAAATTAAATCAACAATTCAAAAATTAACTATATAAAATGTGTTAATAAAATAGTCAAAACCCATAACAAGAATAAATTAAATAAAAATAATTTATTTAAAAAACAAAATGCTATTAACAATTAAGGTGATAAAGAGGAACAACATTAAGAAAATATGTGTATTATTTTCAAATCAAAGTGCTATTATTTACAGATGATTTTTTTACATAGCCTTGCTCATACCTGAAAGACATTTAGAAAACTTTCACTGTAACAGAAAATAACAGCTTTTACAAATGAACTGAATTGTTACCAGAGAGATACCAACAAAAATCAGACATGAGGCAAAACTTTTCTATAAAAATATTAAAGGCAACTGAATTACAAAGAGAAATAAACAACTTTGTCAAAAGTAAAGTCTAGGTGGATTATCGTTTCACACAGTAGCATTGCAATATTTGAAGCAATTTCTTTTCATAAAATATTGTCACTTAATACAAAATGAATTATTCAATTATTACTAAATTCAGATCACAATACTAAACAACAGCCAGCTGTAAACATTTTTCAAAAGAGTTAAAAACTATTTGAAATATCCCTGGCAAAGGCCTGAAATAGCCTTTAATCTCTGCAAAAGAAAATGTGTGTTGGGCATACCCTACAAGGCATACCACTGCACCTGCAGCTATGAAATTTGGCACAAACATACTTTGGAAGGTTTGAAGGTGCACCTTGGATATACACATATATTGAAATTTTAATCAGAATTTCAATCAATTAAAAAATTTTTAAAAAAATATTGGCATTTTTCCTTGGTAACTTTGGCAAATATTATAGCACCAAAATGATTTTTACACCATCTAATTTATCTTTTCTTCGATAGCAATTTAATTTTCCTACAATTAATAAATAAAAATATTTTTAGGTGCATTTCACAATACTTTTCATTATTGTAATGAAATTCAAATCATTTTCATTGTTCCTACAGTTTTTTATCCTGACTTTTTCTTCTATTTTTGATAGTCATGGTAGGAAGATTTAACTTTCTTTGCACATTAAGTATAGGTTTCTTTTTAAAGAATGTTTTAAATAATTTTTTTACTTTTTTGGTAATTACAGAGAAGGCTATAAGGTATACATTACAAAAATTATGAAACATTCAAGTATTGCATAAAAAAAATTCAATCTTGAATGATTTCACTTATTATCCTTATATGTTTTATGGTCATGTTTTGATCCAGAATCACGCTAATGGGTTAGTTGAAATTAATCATTTCCCGCTTCAGATTACAGTTCAAATTTTAGGCGACAGAATTGGCAGGAGCATACCACATGCACAGAACAAGTATAAAGCTTCTAAAATAATACAAGTTATAAGTCTCAAAAATTTGAAATTTAAAAATAATTTGCAGAAAGAACCATTATGACCAAGATATGCAGAAAAGATTTTATTGAAATTTTTCTCTCACAGAAATCTCAGCAAGCCAGCTGGTTGCCAAAGGTGGCTAGTAGTAAATAATTGAAGACCTAAAATCAGTGCTGATTCTTAAAAAAACATTAGCTTTGCCATTTTGCAAAATTTCTCTATGTTCAGCATTGCAAATGAAAAAAATATTATATGTATATTGGATATACTTTCCCATCAGATCAGCAGTACCAAAATGCACACCAAGTTCAGTAACAACATTCAATGCAGCGTACGATTTCCCATCAACTTCTTTGTTAAGGTTTGCTTTATAGGTATCCTCATCCCCATTTCAGTGACGGCTGAATAATAATAATAAAATGCATTAATACAATGGAAACATTTATTTGACTATGTTAGACTCATAATTTTTTAACATAATATTTATCAGTTTTTTTGAGACAACTTGTTATTCCCTCCCCCCCCCCCTTTCTGATTGTGCATGAATGCATCAATACATTTTTATCACCCAAAAAATAAATAATTAATCCAAAATATTAGCTTGAAAGCAATTATAATTATTCTGCATGTCTGTTCAAATAATAGGCTTGTAGAAGACAAAAAATTACTGTGAAAATGATGTATGTGTTATGAGAATTAAATATGCCAATACCAGGGCCAGATTATTAAATAGGCAACTGCCATTAATGTTCCCACAACTTTAGGGGGCCATGAAGTTTATTTATTTTTTGAAGTAGTTTCATAATAATTTAATTTTGTGTTTTCCTTTATAGGCCATGCACACAAACTTATTCAAGTCAAAATCAACTACTGTTTAAATTTTGGAATATTATTCTAACATTCCTAATTAATTACCTTTTTGCAAGTTTTATATTATGTTGTTTCATAAATTTAAAAAATATATATTGCTTTGTATTTAAAAAAAATATTATTGCTTTCTATTTTTCTTTTAAATGATAACTTTTCCTTTTGAATGCATAATATACTGAAATTAACTCTCGAAAGTAGAAGAAAGAATTAATCTCTCCACAATTAAATAGTTTACTATTTCTGTTCATCAAAATTTGCTATTTAAAACTGCTAATACAGAGAATAAATTAAAATCAATATAGCTAAATACAATAGACAAAAGCATTTTTCATGTATTCAAAAATTGGTGCTTTATTGTTATAAGCATACCATGCATTTTGGACACCAAATTGATGCATTTTGACTTATTTTCTTGGCATCACATGCATAATTTATCCTATTTTATTTGTGTAGTTCAAAAACAAGCAAAACCAACTATGATGTTCGTCCTGTTTAACAACTAGCAGACATTACCTGGGGTACCTCAAAATGGGCACGATGCAAAATGATTTTTAACTTTAAAAAAAAAATCCTGCAATTTTTCTAGCCACAAAACCTAATAGCTATGCAAGAGTAAAGTCTGAGACAAGCTATGAGTAATTGCTACACATTTGAAATTAACCTTGACTCCATATTTTTCAAAAGAAGGCAAATGTAGTCCTTGTTTTACCGATTTAATAGAAGCATTTGGAAAGTTATTCGATATAAACACTTATTGTTGCTCTTCAGCAGAACATTTTGAGCTCACTCTTGTGTTTGCTTTTTTACCTTTTACTTGAGTTATATTGTTGTGCTGTACTTTCCTGCTCTTCTAAATGTTTTTTATATTTTACTCTCTGGGGGTTATGCTCCGTTTCATTTGGGGCAGTCAAATAATTTACACTTCCTTTCTTCTGGGTTTTTTCCTTAACTTTTAAATTTAAATCACATAACTTTACTGTAGGTAGTCTTTGATCATTCTGAGAAGAACCTTGCCTTATTGCTGATTTTTCTATCTCAAGTTGCTTTTTGTTAGAATGTACTGACTGTACTTGTGCTCTCTCTTTTTTCCTTCTCTTGAAGTTATCCCTCTTTTCTAGACTACCTACTTCTTCTGTCTTTCTCTTAATAGAACTGGAGTTGCTTTGTTGTAAACTATCTAAAGTTAGTTTTGTATTACTTTTTAATTCCATTTCTTTATTATTTAAAGAAGTAGAAGGATCAACTATATTCTCCATATTGCTTTCTTCTAATATACTAATATCCTGTTTTCGAAGTGATGCATCTTTTAAGAAAGTAGAAGAAGCTTTTCTAACTTTTTCACGTAACATATTAAATATCTCATTCTGCTTCTGCGGATTATTTTCAATAAGATTGTTTAAATCATTTGTTCTATTTCCTACTTTATCAAAACAAGCATCATGCAATTTTTCAAAAATAATATAAATATTAATTCCTACTCCACGTAATATCTTGGATAAACCTTTTGGTGTAAAAAGCTCTTTCTCTGCGAAGAAGTGATTTAAATAATCCTGTCTATTGAAGCAACATTCATGAAAACTTCTTAAAATGAAAGTGGCATTATTTCCTGTCATAGATAATATATTAGATAAATCACAAGGGCTAAAACCTGCATCATAAAAATCACTTAAAAGTTTTGTGTTGTTTCCTGTCTCATCAAAACAAACATCATGAAAACCTTTGAAAGCAAAGCAAATATTAGTTTCTGCTCCATGCAATATATTACATAAATTGCTCACTGTAAAACTTTCTTTTAAGAAATGATTTAGATACTTTTTTGTTTCTCCTATAAAACAAAAATTATGAAATTCTTCCAAACTACTCGCTGCTCCACTCAATATATTGCATAAATCACAGGGCCTAAAACCTGCATCATAGAAATCATCTAAAAATTTTGTTTTTTCTCTTTTTTCATTAAAACAAACACAATAAAATTTTTTTAAAATAGAAGAAGCACGAGCTCCAGCTCCACTTAACATACAGGATAAGTTACTTGGCCTGAAACCTGCCTTATAGAAATCATCTAAAAGTTCTGTTCTTTTTCCTTTGTCATTAAAACACACATTATGCAATTTTTCAAAAGCATCCTTAGCATTAGTTCCTGCTCCACTTAATATACTGGATAAGTTATGCAGAGTAAAACTTCTTTTCCCATCTTTTTTCCTAATAAAATGCTTTAAATACTGATTTATATTTCTTTTTTCATCAAAAAAAGTATTGTATAGTTCTTTAAAAGCACTTGCAGCATTAGCTCCTGCTCCATGCAAAATACTGGATATATTAGCTAGGGTTATTCCTGCTTCTTCTAGAGTTTTTAAATATTGTGTTTCTTCATCAAACCAAAGATCATACAAATCTTTAAAAGCTTTTGCAGCATTAGCTCCTACTCCATTCAAAATACCAGATATATCAGCTAGCTTTATTCTGTTTTCCTCTAGAGTTTTTAAATATTTTGCTTCTGTATCGAACCATAGATCACATAAATCTTTAAAAGCTTTTGCAGCATTAGTTCCTACTCTATGCAAAATACTGGACATATTAGCTAGGTCTATCTCTTCTCCTTTTAGAGTTTCTAAATATTGTGTTTTGTTTCCTTGCTTATCAAACCAAAGGTTATATAAATCTTCAAAAGCTGTTTTAGCATTAGCTCCAGCTCCACCCAAAATACTGGACACATTAGATAAATTTATACCATTTTCTTCAAGAGTTTTTAAATAGTGCATTTCTTCATCAAACCACAGATCATATAAGTCTTTAAAAGCCTTTGCAGCATTAGCTCCCGCTCCACCTAAAATACTGGACATATTAGCAAGCTTTATTCCTTTTTCATCTAGAGTTTTTAAGTACTGAGTTTTATTTCCTTCCTTATCAATCCAAAAATCATATAGGTCTTTAAAAGCTTCTGTGGCATTAGCTCCTGCTCCATGCAAAATGCTGGACATATTAGCTAGCTTTACTCCGTTTTGTTCTAGTGTTTTTAAATATTGACCTTCTTTATCAAACCACAGATCATATAAGTCATTAAAAGCTTTTGCAGTTTTAGCTCCTGCTCCATGTAAAATATTGGATACATTAGCTAGGTTTATTCCTGCTTCTTCTAAAGTTTCTAAATATTGAGTTTTATTTCCTTCTTTATCAAACCACAAATCATATAAGTTTTTAAAAGCTTTTGCAGCATTAGCTCCTGCTCCATGCAAAATACTGGACATATTAGCTAGCTTTATTCCATTTTCTTCTAGAGTTTTTGAATATTGTGTCTCTTTATCAAACCACAGATTATATAAGTCTTTAAAAGCTTTCGCAGCATTGGCTCCTGCTCCACTTAAAATACTGGACATATTAGATAGCTTTATTCCGTTTTCTTCTAGAGTTTTTAAATATTGTGTTTCTTCATCAAACCACACATCGTATAAGTCTTTAAAAGCTTTTGCAGCATTGGCTCCTGCTCCACTTAAAATACTGGACATGTTAGCTAGTTTTATTCCATTTTCTTCTAGAGTTTTTAAATATTGTGTTTCTTTATCAAACCATAGATCATACAAGTCTTTAAAAGCTTCTGCAGCATTACTTCTTGCTCCACTTAAAATACTGGACATATTAGCTAGCTTCATTCCATTTTCTTCTAGAGTTTTTAAATATCGTGTTTCTTCATCAAACCACAGATCGTATAAGTCCTTAAAAGCTTTTGCAGCATTGGCTCCTGCTCTATTTAAAATACTGGACATATTAGCTAGCTTTATTCCTGCTTCTTCTAAAGTTTCTAAATACTGAGTTTTATTTCCTTCTTTATCAAACCACAAATCATATAAGTCTTGAAAAGCTTTTACAGCATTTGTTCCTGCTCTACCTAAAATACTGGACATATTAGCTAGTTTTATTTCATTTCTTTCCAGAACTTCTAGATATTTTCTTCCTTCTCCTTCAACTAAAAAATCTACGAATTTATTAAATGCAGGTGTTCCACCTCTGCCAACCACACTTTTAGCAAATTTTATTTCTTCATTAGATAAACCATGTCTAGATCCATCTTGTAAATCACTAGGATATTCTGAACCTTTGTTACTAGTAACATTTACACCAAAGCGTGGCTTCTTTAATCCTATATTATTTTTGGCTGCAACAGAATGTACACGTTTTCTACTCATTTTATGATTTTCATTACCTGGACTTCTTGAATGACCACTTTGTTTTTGTGAGGAATTTTCAGTATTTTTTAATGGTGTAAAATTTTTTTTTACCTAACATACACAGTCTCATGTTTTCATTATGCATGGTGGAAGATTGCATGTGTGCCAATTAGCAGTAGGGAGGTTTGGCGACCTCCCAACGTAAACAAATTGGCGACAACGAAATAATCCAGACGTTCCCTATACTCCCCAAACAACTATTTTATCCTACTTTTGCCACATTTAGATAAAAGCTAATTTATCTAACTTGGTTGCAACAATTTTGAGTTTGAAACACCCCTTTTAAGTAAAAAGCTCTTCCATATATATTTTATGTTTACAGAAAAAGTCAATAATTAGATTTTTTGTGGTGCTAATTGATTTGCATTTTTATTGCGACGTTGAATATCTGAATAAACACATTATTCCACAAATTAGAGTTCTTTCTTCATATGTTGTTTACATACATTCACATTGCAGCATACGTCTATCTACAGCTACAGATACGACAGCATATTTTTTTCCCAAGTTCAAGTACTGTAACTAACACCTCAATACAGCTAAAACACCCAGAAATCCAAATTCCTCTACAGACAGGCAATGGTTCTTCACTGATCTGCGCATGTGTAGAATGAAAAGCTAACTCCTCGTTACACACCCATTTTCTGCTCAATGGACTGAAATGTTGTTATTTTGAAAATGATGCTTTTGTGAGCGGTGTTTCGATGTTGAGGTACATCGGGCGCTCCGCACCCTCGCGGAACTCAGTAAATTTAAATTCCGATCCGATCCGACTCGTCAGCTGTGAAAACGCATGTTCAGCCAAAGAACTTATAACCTGAACATTCTTTGGTTCAGCTGTAGATAACCTACGAAGATCTTGTTCATACTTCCCTGTATTTTATAAAAGACTTAAAATCCATTGCAGAAAGGGTTGAAAGACATAAAAATTTCTAAATAATAATTCCTTGTACATTTTTCGACAGAATACGAAACTGTCATATAAGAAGGAGGATTAGTTAGCATATTAAGGCAACATTTGTTTTCTATCATAAATCGTACATGTTGAAACTAAATAAAATATTTTAGATGAACACAAATTAACTTCGTTAATAACTTTATTCGCAAAAAAAAAAAAGAATAATTTCAATCTGTGTGAATGATTATCTTAGGTACATCATAGGGGAAAAGGGTTTATTGAAAATTCATTTTTGTGTAATAATCTAAAATCCATTATAAATCCTGATGCGAATTCATTCATGAATTAGGTTCATAGCTTATTTATGAATCTTGATCAGGATTCCATTAAGGACCATTATCCGATTCTGCAGGGAAATTTATCATAATTCATCTATGGATTGTGATCAAAATTTAACCGAAGATCCTGACCGCAGCTCATCTTTAAAATTCGCTCAAGACTCAGTCTTGGTGCATGATCAAAATATATTGGCTTATAATAATCAAACTATTTCCCAAAATGTTTCTATTTCATTTCATTTGCGACCTACTCGCAGTATCACATCATTAACTTCTCCCTGGGATAAATTAACTTGTCCTCATAGTTTGAAAAAATTTGAGAGGCAATATCAATTAAAGTAACACATGGGGAGAGGGCATAAACTAATGGTACGTGGACATATCCCTTTGCATGTGTTTATTGTGTTGCAAAACACACTATGAAGTCAAGCATCAAATGAAAGCAAATCAAGCATGTTTGCATAATTAAGTATAATCACTATGGTGAATGCTTAATTATATCTTCAGTTTATAGAAGTGTATGGCTTGGATTCTTTAGATTATATAAGAATGTTCCCTCCTTATTAGAATTTGTGTCTTTGCATTTCCACAACATAAGGATTTTCATATTTTATTTGAAAACATTCTATTGTTTCATTTTAAAAAGAACTTACCTGTATCTTGACTTGGATTGTTTCTTTTTTTCCTTGAAATCTGAGAGTGAAAAATATTTTTTAAATCAACATATTGATCTGTTAACATTTTTATGTGCATAGAACATATTTATAATTTTTTTAATCTCTAATGTATAAACTCGTATACTTTGCATTGACACTTCGATCCTTTCGGGTAAATTCAGCATTATTGACATTCCTTATTCTGTTAATCCTTATAAGTTCAAAGTATTACAAGTCCATACATTAGAAATTTTATATTTGATATAGAATTAGCTGTATAATTAATATGTGACTTTATCAGCAATAAAATATATGAAGGAATTCTAAAAGTTAAAAATATGGATTGTTTGTATGCTGTAGAAATCCAGATTATCTGTCGATTAGATTTCCTTTAAATTTTGCACACAAATACTATGATGTGTTAGATAGCTTTCTATAAAGGTAAAGGTTTTGTGACAATTAATTAAACTGCTGAAATTTTTTAATGAATTAAAAACTGTAACTGGTGTAATTATCTGTCATTTCTCCTGGTGCCACTGCCTTCCTTCTCTTCAGAGAGTTAACAACTGAACTCTGATAGTAAGAAAAGCTGAAGCAGAAAGTTATAAGTGACAAATGGATATTATATTGTATATTTTTTTACATTCAAAAAATATTTTTTTTTCAAAATGCATTTATTTATGTTAACATTGGCATTCCATTGAGTACTCTTTATAAATATATTTTTACTTTCTCGCAAATGACATTCATGCAGACAGCATGCAACAGTTTATAGGCAAGTACTTCAAATTTTGCTCACAAATACTGAAGCATAAGGGCAGTTTCATTAAATAGTTAATTTTTTTAAAAAGATATAGAAATATTTTGATCTCGAGCAATACTGGATATATCAGCTAGTTGTTAATATAAGCATCTTGTATTAGATATATTGCAAAGATATATGTAAAAAACCCAATTTAGATATGAGATCTCTTGTTTGCTGTAAGTACATCCAGTTCAGATTAATTCAGGGCTGTCTTAATAAATTTTGGCTACCTGGGCTAGAATAATTTGGTGCCCCATCAGAACCCTAACTGGGAATTTTAGTGCCTTTGGTCCAACAAAAAACTAGATAATAAAATAATTGAGGAGCATAAAAAGTTATGCAGTAGGTACATTAAAAGCTTAACTAACCGGCATGCTCGGGAAAAGCCGATTTCTGGATACCTGAAAAGTCCAGATAGTTGAGTGTGATGGGGAAAATGAGAGGGGGGGATAGATTGTAGCATTTTTTTTTTTAAAGATTTTTTCAGCCAAATAATTTGTTTTTGTCATTTTGAAATGTGCATTAAATATAATTTTTTAAGAATACTTCTGTA
>BGPR01031907.1:0-17781 GCA_013235015.1 Araneus ventricosus | reverse complement strand
CTGGCACCCTCCTCTTCAAGATGCGGGACCATACCAGAGCGAGGACAGTTGGCCCACCATGTCGGAATTAATGTACACCAGGCTCAAGGCGGATCTTTAGTGTGATCGGGTTTCCAACTGAAACCCTCCAGCCCTAAGCTGAAACCTAACAACTAGACTGCCGTGGCCCTTTTTACTTTCTCGTCTGCGAAGTCTACAAAGAGAAAGTATTGTAATCATCAAAAAATTCGAACTCGAGATTTTGACGAATCTCCACGTTTTAGACCTCCCTGAGTCCGAAAAACACAATTTTGGAATTACGTCTGTCTGTGAACACGATAACTCGACAACTATTAGAGCTACGGGGATGAAATTTGGTATGTGGTCTTTGCACATAATTTGTAGGTTTCTATCAAATTTTGGACAAAATCTGTCAACGAGAAGTCTGTCTGTCTGTATGACCGCGATTATGTTAACATTATAACTCAAAAAGTTGAATAGCTAGATGGATACAATTTGGTACAGAGTTTTATCGTCATGAATATAGGTCCGTATAAAATTTTGGGCCAAATCCCTCAAAGGGTTGACGGTCTGTCTGTCTGTATAATCGCATCTCCAACGAATCCGTTATTTCCACTCGCATGCGTACTGGACGCAATCTTCTGTGCACGATATTTATTGACTCCTGCTTGGAGCTTTTTTTAATTCGATTCTCCAAGCGCATGCGCACTTGGTAGCAATCTGTGCACGCGGAGTATTATGTGACTTTGTCCTTGGGCCAGCAAGAGTAGAAATCGGTACGCATTTAAATCGGAACGCATATCTTCGAATTTGATTCTTTACCTAAATATTTTCTGATAGCCATTAGATCCTAAGTTACAATAGGCTCGAATTTTTTTATCCACGCTGGGGGAGGGGAGACAGCACATTTTTCGAGAAGTATACGAGAAAGTGTAGGGGAGACCACTGGCTTCTCCACATTGTTAGGAGTATACGAGAAAGTTTAGGGTAGACCACTCCCGCTGGTTGAATATTGGACGCATATTATTCGATAATTTGAAATTACATGAAAATGACAAGCCACAACTAAAATCTAACTAACGATTTCTAAACGGGATTATCTCACTATTTCTTACTTTTTTATGAGCTCATAGAGTTATTATTGAGATGACTTTGATAAATATTGTATAGCAACGGATTCGGAAATCCTCCGCGCTTTTGCGCATGCGCCGGGCTGAGTTATTTTCATCAAAATAGGGGGAAAGTGACGAATGGAAGGGCGACGTTTACATTTTACAGAGCGTGATCTAACAAAGAACTCCGGAAATGCGCTCATATGACTCATTGCCTGACATCCCTTTCCGGTGTAAAATCATCCAAAGATGGTAGTCTTGAAATCCGTTGCTGAACAGTATGCCCTTTTCTAACAGTAGCATCCCTAGTAGCACAAGGATATTGTACAATATTGAACAATATTCGCAATATTGTATAATATTGTACAATATCATATAAAATTATATAATATCGAACAATATTGTACAATATCGGACAACATGTTGTGCTACCTACGTTTAACAGCTTTTAAAAATATTAGTCAAGATTCTAATCCATAGAAATTCTTTTAAGATGGACAGCTTTTTTAAAATGAACAACATATCAACGCAATGGGGAAGTTTTACCGCCAACCCTTGCTTATCCACGGAATGTCCAAACATAAAACATCTTGCTTACATAGATCACGAAAAATGTTTTAAGAATAAGAGGGAAATATTTATTTATGGTAATGAAACTTTCTGCCTGAGGACGTGGTCTTTCAGAACTTCTTGGATATAGACGAGAAGCTTTTATGTGAATATCTTGCGAAGGCACCATAAATCCAGCGCTGAATTTAAATACCCGAGAGGATGCGCTTAGAAAAGACATCAGATGCGTGTCAGGACTGCGTCAATTTTTGACGCAGACTTTTCGTCAGTATGTTACTCAGTATTGATGTAGCGGGTAAAATCTGCGTTCTCTTTCCTCAACATTCTTGTGCACTTCTACATTAGAATATCACTTAAAAGGTGTAATAAAAAATTTAGAAAAAAGTAGTTTTAAGAAACACACTCTTATTACTGTATTTAATTTTTTTATTTAAATTATTTTCCCTTTTTACTTTCTCGTATACGAAGTATACAAAGAGAAAGTATTGTAATCGTCAAAAAATTCGAACTCGAGATTTTGACGAATCTCCACGTTTTAGGCCTCCCCGAGTCCGAAAAACACAATTTTGGAATTATGTCTATGAACACGATAACTCGAAAACTGGCAGAGATACGAGGATGAAATTTGGTATGTGATTTTTACACATAATTTGTAGGTTTCTATCAAAATTTGGACAAAATCCGTCTATAGGAAGTCTGTCCGCGGTCATGTGAGCACTATAACTCAAAAACTTGAATAGCTAGATGGATAAAATTTGGTACACGGTTTTATCGTCATGAATGTAGGTCCGTATAAAAATTTGGGCCAAATCCGTCAGAGGGTTGGCTTGTCTGTCGGTCTGTATAATTTACTTTTGAAAAGAATCCGTTATCTCCACACGCACGCGTACTGGAAGCAAACTTTTGTGTTCGCGAAGGCTATGGAGCGAATTACGTCAGTTTGTACTTGAGACGGCAAGAGCGGAAAATAGGTACGCATCTCTTTGAATTTGATTCTTTACCTAGATATTTTTCAATCACTATAATGAAAAACCTCTGATAGTCATTGGATTCTGGGTAACAGGAGGTTCGAATTTTTTTAGCCACGCGGGGGAGGGGAAACAGCACATTTTGGAGGAAGTATACGAGAAAGTTTAGGGGAGAACACTCCCGATGGTTTTTAATGTAAAAATAAATTCCTCCCATTGGGGTCTCAGGAAGGAATTTGATTCACACGACAAAACGCCACAAAAAAGTTTTATGGGAGATCTTCTATATCTGGGTAACTACATATGTTAAAAACGCAACTAATGTCTTATTTTAGAGATAAAGGGTGTGAACAGAAGTTACAAAAAAAATTGAAAATCGGAACTGTACTTCAGCGACAGCTGAGTCGCAAAGTTGGGCAAAAATACGCATGAATTGGTGACGTGATCCTCTATATCTCGGTAACTACATATGTTGGAGACATAACTAATGTCTTATTTTAGAGATAAAGGGTGACAACAGAAATTACGAAAAAAATGAAAATCGGAAAAGAGTCACCTGAGTAAAGTAGTCTTACGCCTTTAACATCAGCGGCTGTTAAAAAAAGACAGCCTCCCTTCATTTTTTCCTTATTTATAGTTTTTTATCTACATAAATATTTTCCTTTATGAGGCTTCCAAGAAAACGCGTTATTTAGCTATAGGATTTGGCAACATCTATAATAAACGGCGGATCACGTGGTTTCACTTTAAAAACTTAAATATGTAATTGAATTTGGGGAAAAAAGAAACTCAGAAATAAAAAAATAAAATGGCTATTTAATTACAAAAAATAATTTGCTCTCTAGCAAAAACAAAAACTTAATTTGAAGGAATAATTGAGAGAGTGAGTGTAAATTAAACGTCTTAAAAAGTTCTAAATCTGAACTTATTTTAACCACAAATATACAATAAAAAAAACTAAGAATAAAGTATTTTTGATCCTGAAACTTTTTCCTGTTGTAAGCTTTTTAACTGTTGGCGCAATTATAGTGAGCTTGGCGACAAATCTATTAAGCTAAAACATAAATGGTTTTTGCTAGGATGCACAGCGTCCTCTTTGCAGAGAGCGAAGCGAGCAGAGCTTGCATAACAAACCTGGTAGCATTGTTACACAATTCTTCTGGAGGTTGGCGAGCGTTAGTGAGCAGAGGGAAAAGCCCCCAGTTGAAAATTTTATGGAATCTTGAAATCCATTTTTTCTTAAATTCATTACCAGGTGGCGCAACAGGTATGGAATCAAAATGTAATTAAATTAATCTATTAACTGATAATTAAATTTTGAAAATATCAAATAAGGCCATTTTCATCGAGAACACCCAAGTGTACAGCATTTTAAAACTGTAGCACATCCGGAAGTGAATGAAAAATGGATTACAAAATTCGATCTTTATAAATATGAAACAAGTCAAGTTAAGTAAAATGTTTCATAACAATTTAGGGTATGGGTTTTTACAATCAAACGTTCTCCATTGAGGTTAATAGAAATATTCAAAAAATATCCAAAATAATTGTCTTTTCCACTGACAGTTTGTCATTATTGCTCCGAATTTCGTAATTTTCATGTGTTCTGAGCATAACGGCCGAAATTATTATCCGAATAAAGCAATTTTTACGTCATATTTAAATTCAAAATATTTTCTATTTGATGTCGGTTCAAAACACTTCTGAAAATGAAGGTTTTGATAGCAAAACCTAGAAAATGGAGGAATGGAACCTCTGAAGGCGATGTTTCAAAACCCACAAAATGGAACCTCTGAAGACGATGTTTCAAAACCCACAAAACAGAAAATGGAGGAATGGAACCTCTGAAGCGACGTTTGAAAACCCACAAAACACAAAATGGAGGAAAGGAACCTCTGAAGGCGATGTTTATGCATGTGAAATATTTAAAGGCCGTTTTGAAGTGCTTGAATGGCTCCAGGATCGAAACCGGATTCCATTAAAGATCCGCCATGTCTGTGGGCCTGGTGCACGTTAAATATGACGCGGGTCAAACATCTTCTCGCTGGTGTGGTGCTGAAATTTAAGGAGGCAGGTGCCGCCTCAGGTGTCGTCCTCGTTATCCGACCGCGGTTAAAATTACGAGATCCGCCCCAAAATGTTTACAAAAGAATACCCCAACTGCGAATTGTTACAATTACAAAACAAAAGAAGTTACAACTTTTCAGGACAATTTAAATTAAAAATAACATTTTAAAGTTTATAAATTATAAATGATCAATGCGACCACAAGCAAAAACACGAACGATATCCAGCAGATAGACGAACTCTCCTATACTTTTTTCAGCACAGTCGGGATGTCGCAGTTTGGATGGCTGTAATTATTCGTGTTTTCCGTTCGTCAATGTTCATAGGCAATGGAGGAAAAACACTTTAACTTTTATGTAGCCCCAACGAAAAATATCGTAGGGAGATAAATCAGGGTTACTTGGGAGCCACTGATTAAAACTGCCATCTGCTCTGCAACCAATCCATCGTTGAGGCAATTTGTCATTAAGTATCCATGAACAGGTAAGGGCGAATGTGGTGGTGCTCCATCTTGTTGGAAAATTCACAAATAATTTGTCAAGAACCCGACTTCGACTTTTAATGCGCTTTATGTGTGACGAAAACCATCTCTTTGTAGAGGAATGTCATTGACAGCGCATCCTCTTGGACTGACACCCATATCCGCCAAATTAAAACTTTTCTTTTAAACAAAATCTCTATTATTCCGAAGTATTTTTGACGTAGACTTACGTCTCTTCATAGATGTCTAATGGGGCTTAAAAACAATCAACTAGAAAGATTATAATAAATTTAACAGTAACTTTAAACAGAAACAACAAAGTAATTAAATTTAAACAATAAAATTTATGCAATGTTTAAGCAGCGAGCAATTGTAGCTGCAAACAGAAAACAAAGAACAATGGAAATTAATATCATTCAAAGAAAGCCAAAAAACTGAGATAAAAACTTTGAGAGAATCGAATTAAACAAACATGGAATCCATTCTAGTCCATTTTATCAAGGGCTAAGGACTTGATTCGAAATGGATTCCGTGTCGGGAAAGGAAAAAAATTATGACTCTTTTCGCGCTAAAGTAAAAAGCTTATAGCTCCTCAACCAAATAACATAGAGAGTTGGGCTTAGTTTCATTTAACAGAGAAAGATAGACATTGAAGATTGCAGAAAGAATTTTAGAATTTGGGATTACTGTTTAGTCACAGTTGAGTTGCAAAGTTGGTGAAAATCACTAAAAGTTTGGATGACGTCACAGCGACCGATGCGCGCGCGCGCAAACTATCCAAGAACATTTGGCAATTCATTCACCGAACTTACGTTCGCGCGAAATATTACTCAATAATTGTTGAATTACGTCGAATTTCGTGGTAAAGTTAAACGCTTATAGCTCCGCAACCAAATAATATAGAGAGTTGGTTTTAGTTTCATTTAACAGAGAAAGGTAGACATTGAAGATTGCAAAAATAATTTTAGAATTTGTAATTATGGTTTAGTCATAGTTGAGTTGCAAAGTTGGTGAAAATTATAAAGAATTTTGATGACGTCAGAGCGACCGATGCGCGCGCCCGCATCGGTTTTGAGCGGTATATTAACTGGATTTTAACAGATTAATAATTAACTCATTCATATTAATTCATTTAATAGAGAAAGGTCATAGAACATAGGTAATAGGTCAAAGTCACCTAGAGCAACTTTAGTCACAGTTGAGTAATCAATTAATCAACTGTCCTTAATTAATCATTATTAACAATTGTTGATTTAATTGAGCTGCCCTTTTCATCGATTTAATTGAGTTGAGTTGATTTTAGTTCCATTTGACAGAGAGAGGTCATAGAACATAGGTCATAGGTCAAAGCCACATAGAGCTACTTTAGTCACATAGAACAACTTCAGTCACAGAAAGTCACAGTTGAGTAAAGTAAGTAAATCTACGCCCCTCAATCCCAGCGGCCGTTTCGCAGAGACAGCCTCCCGTCGATTTTTTTTTCTTTTTTCATATTGTTGCGCTTTCCGTGTTGTTTTTTTGTTTGTACTTGACCAATGTATTTTTTTCTTTTTATTATTGTTTGTTTTTCTCTTTGATATAAGTATTTTCCTTAAAACAATAAAATTCACCTTCATCCGTCCAAACCGGAAAGGAGCCAAAAGGCTCTAAACACGGAGATGCATGTGGTGTGATGCAATGTAATATAATCCTGCTAGAAAATGAAGTCCCCCACTTTTTCTTCTAACAAGTAAATAAATATGTGGCATATGCAAGTAAGTAATGCCAGTAACATTGGACTGGTGAAAAAAGAATGGGCCGAAACTTTTGTGTTGCGATATGGCACGAAACAAATTAACCGTCGATGAATAGCGTTCCACTTCAACGGTTTCAAGAGGATTAGCTGTATCCCATTCAAGGTTGCCAGATCAAAATAGCAAAATAAGGCAGAACCTTCTTAAAAATAAGGCCAAAAAAGGCTAAATTTGGCAAATTGATTGAAAACGTTATTTGCTATTAGAAAAACAGCTATCCTTCATGAAACCGAATCCACTTGATAGACACGTTCAATGTTCTATTATTAAACTAAAATTTAAGTGAAAGAAATTTAAACCATCCTTGTTCTATCCATGAGCTATTTCGTTTCACAGCTCATTATGTAGAATTTGTATTAATATTATATTATAATCGCTTTACACCACTTTTTCCGAATAACATAATTTTTTGCACATTGATAAATAATTTATCGGGTGCCGTTACAGTTGTATTACTACATTTAGGAACAATACAATACTTGTATCTTGCCGACATTATCTTATCTGAGGCGATAATCGGAAAATATAGGAAAAAAAGAGAATCTCTATAGAGAGCGAGTGGGAAGGAAACGTGTGTCTCCCCTGTCAGGCAACTTTGACGTCAGACCCGTTTGGCGCCAAAATGGATCGTTTTTCCCGCGTTTTCTGAGAGCGAACTTTGATTGCAAATTAAAAAAAAAACTGTCAAGAAATTTTTTTAATGTTAATGTTCGTTTCGAAGCATTTTAAATCGATTTAAAAAATAAAAAAAAATGCTGAAGTTCCCCATTGCTTACATATTCTTGGAGATAAAGCAGTGGTTGTATATATTTTAGCAATAAGAATGTTTCAGATTTCTTTCTTAGATACAATCCTTATGTTTTAAAAATTGTTAACGGATTAAAAAGCAAGGAATTTTTCTAGTAACTGGAACGAAAAACTTAATATTGATTTCTACTCATAAAACAAAAGCTTTGTCTCCTTAGAGGTTGGTTCAATACTGCCTTGAAGGGATAAAGATTTTTTCATATTTTAAATGCTATTTAAATGTTAAACCAAGCAATAAGAAAGAGTAAAGAAACTCACAATGAAGTTTAACACTCTAAAAACAAACTCTTATGTGTAACTTATGAGGCAATGTGTTAGTAAATATTATTGCAGCACTTGAAAGTTTAAACCCATTGAAAACTTTCTGCATTTTGAGAATAATCCGAGCTACTACATCATTTATTATTCAACTGGTTTAAAGCTTTCTGGGTTAGTTTCAAGGATATTTTTTGCGTCACGCTGATTTACAAAGAATTTAAAGTTTTTCTATTAATATTCATTATGGAAAACTATTTTGATAGTCGCTTTTATTGAAAATGGAAAATTCGAAGACACCTTTTTACCTTTCATTGCATGGATTTTTGCTTGTTCATTGTCTGCTAAGATGATGTATATATTTTCCTTCTACGAAAGGGCCTTAAATAGTGATTGATTGACTTTTGACGCTTAAATTTCTTTTTATATCATCAGAAGACATCTTCCCCTAAAGATATTTGTGGCATCTCCGATTCAGGCATCTGAAAAGGCGAAGTAACACACCTCAAACTCAGAAAGTGCCACTTTGTATTATGAACAAAATGATGGATGATGTGCCAGATGCGATTTCTTTGTTTCAGGAAAAGTTATAGACATTTAAGGATATATAACATTTTTTACTCGTTTAAATGACTTGGGCGGATTTAAATTTCTCACAATAATATAATGCTGACTCCATTTGAAAAGGAATCATTATGAAATATAATTCTGCTTAATAAAATACCAATAATAGAAGAAATTACATGGATACGAAGTTTACGAAATTTTACGAACACATATATTTTATTCTTTTTATTCTTGTATTCCTTTTATCATCGAAATTTTTAAGTATCTGTTTTTAATTCTTGTACACGAAGTATAGGAAGAAAAAGTACTATAATCATAAAAAATAGACTTCTGGATTTTGCCGGATCTCTAAGTTTTAGACCTTCTTGAGTTCGAAAAATATTTTTTGAATGGATTTCATCTTTGACTGTTGATCAGTTTATCTGTGGAAAGGATAACTAGATATCTTGACAAGTTTGACGAATTAAATTCGGTCTTCCCGCCAAGATTGTAGATTTGAATAAAATTTTTGTTCGAAATCTGTCTGTTCTTCTATAGCATAACACCATAGAATACCCCCGAACTCGGCGCCTAAACGGCACCCTATCGGTTGGATGAGTATGTGTGAAACTTTATTGAAAAGCAAAAAAAAAGTTACAACATTAGGATATAAATATACTTGAAAGGGAACATAATTATACACGAACAAAGAAGAATAAAATAAAAACACATTGAGAATTACAATCCGAGTAATATAAAAAATTTACAAGAGGAGTTATCAAATTTGAGTGCAGTGAAAGGGTTGAATGTTTCATTTAGTTCCATTTTTTCATGCAGTTGCAGCTCCATGATTCGATGCTGATAGTGGTGTTCGATGCGACGAAAAAGAAGAATTGGAAAACGTATTGCACCGGTTATATTAATGAAAATGTCGCGACCATCCTAAAAAATCGTGGGGCTGTTTTTTGTTCTGTCTTGTTATTTATACTGAGGGATCGCTGGAATTGTTACTCAAGGGTTGGCAGTGATGTGAAGCGTAAATTTTTCGAATGATTTACGGAAGAATTGGTGGTGGCTGGTTGCTGTTTTTAAGCTAGTGTGCTCTGCTGCTCAACTGGGAATTCTTCGAACTTCTGGTTCTAGGAGGTGAATCTTTGGAAGTATCCATTTCTAGGCAGGAGTATGTGACGGTGTTGTATTTTGACTTTTAATTAGGTCTTCGTTAGTCGATAGGAATGTGATTAAATGATCTATATTTCGTCTTGAGAATTTGCTGGATAGGGTGCTCTTCCACCAATGGACTATGAATTGTGGGCTTGGTTCCTTCTGGTGATAAGATAAAGTAAGTGGGCATCTCGTTGCGTAGTGTAGGGGATTTCCTATTTCCCCATATCCACAATAGTCTGTAGAGTGGAGACCGAATCTCTTGAGGTAGCTGGGGAAGGGCCCATGGCCAGTGGCGAATTGGATGCATTCTCTGGACCAGTGCAGCTGTTTGTTAGATATTTTCGGTATAATGCTGTAAACCGATCTGCCAGTCTCACCATTATCCCACTCAGCTTGCCAACGCGAGAGTGAGAGCTGTAGAAGTTGTTTCTTTTCTGGTTTGTTTGAGGAAACTTTTTGGGAATGGAAGGCTGGCTGGAATTCCATCCGTGGTTGCCTCCTTCGCAAGGGTATCTGCTATTTCATTGCCTTTTATGCCTATGTGTGCTTTAACCCAGCCGAACCTGATTCTGGAATTTTACAGAAGGCTCATTTGTGCCTCTTGAGTGATTTTGCTCTTTACATTAAAGGATTTAAGAGCATGGAGGCTAGACTCGCTGTCGCTCCAGATGTTGACATCTTCGTTTGCAGAGCTGGCCCACTCAATGGCTGCTTTGAGGGCTAGCCTTTCTGCTTGGAACACAGTATTGACTGGGATCAACTTGGCCTTCCAGGTTTTAGTGATGACTTCGTTTACAATGGCACAGAAAGCACTGCCCGTTTGGTCGTTTATCTTTGAGCCAAATGTGTACACTTCAATTGGCGTTCTATTGGGAGGAACTTGCCCCCATGTGAGATTCTATCTTCCAGGCTAAAAAGTGCAGGGTGTACTGTTGATGGTGGTGATGGCTGCTCATAGCTTTCATGGTCAAAATGGATACCTTCGTAATCGCAATTTCTACCCAGGCGGCATACCCTTACCAGTGTTGATTGCATTTTAGTTAAATGTGAAGAGGCATTAGACCTTCTATAACCTGGAGAGCCGCCGTTGGGGTGGTGTTGTACGCTCCTGTGATACTGAGCAGAAACTTTTTTTGGATAGAAGACGGGAGTTTCTGTTCTCTGGCAGTGATGTTGTGGGCCCGTGCTGCTGAGGCATAGAGAATGACCTTTTCCACCACCTTTAGATACAGCTGTCTTCTGATGTTTTTACTGAGTCCCCAGCTTGTTCCGGCTACATTCTTAAGCCCTTGGTGAAGGATTTGTTCTTCTATAGCAGGGGTTCCCAACATTTTTTCCTTCGTGTACACCTTTATTTTTCTTTTTGTTTTCACGTACCCCCTACTATCATATCCACACACCCCCCTCAACTATCTGTCTATGCAAAGAAGCTTTTATCAATAATGTTAAGGTTAGCTTCAGTTAGCTTAAAAATGAAATGACTCGAATTAATAACATTTGCAGCATTTATTTTTTATTTTACATTTTATTCCATTTTTACAATAGTATTAGTTCAATGCCAAAGCAAATGAAACTAGTTTTGTAATTATTTCGTTTCAACTTATAAAGATAGCTGAAAATTACATTTCGTAATAATCAACTATTCAAGTGGTATAGTTATGAAATAGCAAGTATCCCAGGTAGCAGAACATATTGTTCGATATTGTACAATATTGTTCAATATTGTACAATATTGTCCGATATTGTACAATATTGTTCTATATTGTACAATATTGTTGGATATTATATAATATTATATGATATTGTACAATGTTAAACAATATTGCAATATCGCACAATATTGTACAATATCCTTGTGCTACTAGGAATTCACTTAGAGGAAAAAAAATTATCTACCTTTTTTAATCCCTTATGTTTTCTTGTTTCCGTCATTAACAACTTAGATTTCGCGTACCCCCAGGGGTACGCGTACCACAAGTTGGAAACATCTGGTCTATAGATATCCAAACACGATAACTCAAAAATTTAACAAGCAACATGGGTGAAATTCTGCAAAAAACCCCAGAATTATAGTTCTGTGTCAAATTTTAGGTGAAAATCTTCAACGGGTTGATTGCCTATGGATTTTTCTATCTAACTTAAGAACGCAACAATAAGAGCCGGTTTTAATATGAAAAGGTTGTTTTTAATGGTATGGATGAAGTAGGAAGTTATCGCCTCCAGCCTGCCCTATCTCTACATTAGGCCTGAGAGTAGGGAGTTTACTGTATATTGTTGCGAACCAGTAATGTCGCTTCCCAGCAATGTTAGTCTTATGGTTGGAAAAATACATTTACAGAAGTCTTACTAGTTATAGGGGGAGGTCACGCCAACAATCCCTGACCTTGGTGATCATTTTGGCGACAAAAGGTTCCCTACTATGCAAGAATTGAGGTCCTATCTCTCATAGGAGCCGAGATCCGGTTTTCTCCGTATGATTCCATATGATGTCACGGCCTTTCGGGAAGCCTATAAATACCGGCGTGCTCGAATGAGGGAATAATCTCTTTGGAGTCTTGTTCGCATTGCGAGTTGGTCAGCTGAGCGCTACTGTTCGTGGTATTACTGTTATTATTAGTGATTTGCTGCCGGATTGTGTCGCTAATTTGTGAAAGTGCTGGTTTTTTTGTTACCTGAACTTCAAGTTTTCTGGAATATTCTAAAATAAAGCGTCATTCTTCATTATCCTGCTTGTTGAACTGCTTTCACCTTACAACCACTGGTAAATTCTTTTGTAACAATATGAACGGAGATAACCTTTCCGTGTGGTTAAATTTATTATACTTGTCTCTCCAAATAAATTACCCTTCGTGGTTAAACGTGACTAAAATACAAAACATGCAACTGGACATCATGTTTTTGAAGTAAGATTGATGAAGTCGTTTAAAAAGTTCTACTGGAAGATAACTGATTTCTCTTTTCCCCTAAATTAAGATAATTTTCCGCTTGATGATTGTCAACTAAATCTTTTTACAGATGCAATTCAGCTTAGATCCAGATATTTCTACCGTTAAAAAATAATTTTATTTCCTCATGAATATCAACCAAATAAAAGTTGATTGATTTTGTTTGATGATCTACCTTCCCGTTTTGAAATTACGCGATAGACCGCGTATTAAAAATCTTGCTATTTTCTTGCACGCGGTTATAAGGGAAAATCAGCTTTATAAAATTGTGCTTGAAACTAAATTTGAAACTTTTATTAAGGCTGAAGAAACAATTGCATGGAAAAAAATTATATCGCTGTAAAACTAATTTTTGAATTTTAAAGTGGTGTAAAAATTGTTTTTGTGCGACAGTATTCACCGAAATTATTGAGGAAAAACGTTAAAATTTCGATCAACTTTTAATTAAAAATCTAATTGAAATTTTGAAAACTCCTTTCTTTCCTTTCCCCTTAATATCCAAGAATTAACTACGTGCCAAATTTGGTAACTATAGGTCCAACGGTCTGCTCTGTAGAGCGTTTTGAGCGAATTTTCAATCATACATTTTACATGTAGTATCCGGTTTATAATCATTATAATGTCAAAAACCAGCGGGAGTGGTCTCCCCTAAACTTTCTCGTATACTCTTAACACATGTAGAGAAAAAAAATAAGTTAAAAGGCAATAAAACGGACAAGAACCCTAACGCAGTGGAGAAAAAATAAAAAGCGAAACGTCTTACCACGGTTTCTGAAGGTCGTCCAACTCGAAAGTGGAATTAGAAGCCGGCGTGATTACCAATTGGGCTGGGTGTAAGATGAAAAAAAAGCGAAATTTGCAATTTGAACGCCTTTTTTTTAACCGATTGACACAAAAATTGGACACAAATCTACCATCAAGGTAAGAAGGCTACATACCAAATTTCATTTATCAGAGTAATGTTTTAAAGAAGTTATTGCATTCCAAAGTATGCGATTATACAGACAGACAGTCAACCTTTTGACGGATTTGGTCCAAAATTTGATACAAACCTACATTCCTGATGATAAAAATGTGTACCAAATTTTATCCACCTAGCTATTTAAGTTTGTGAGTTATCACGTTCATATCAACACGGACAGACAGACAGACAGACAGACTTCCCTTGGATGGATTTTGTCCAAAATTATGTGAAACCTACAAATTATGTGTAAAGACCACATACCAAATTACAGTCCTGTAGTTTCCTTTTTTTAGTAATCGTGTTCACAGACAGACATGATTTCAAAATTGTGTTTTTAGGACTCAGGGAGGTCTAAAACGTAGAGATTCGTCAAAATCTCGAGTTCGAATTTTTTGATGGTTACGATACTTTCTCTTTGTATACTTCGTATACAAGAAAGTAAAAAATATATTCAATGTTTTGAAATGTGTTATGGCAAAAAAACTAATATTTATTTTGGCTTAATCGCACGAGAACTGTTAAAATATTCTCAGTGATAATTAAAATTCTTGCTATTTTCTTTCACGTGGTTATAAATGAAAAGCATCTTTGTAAAATTGTGTTTAAAACTAATTTTCAAACGTTTATTAAGACTGAAAAAGCAATTGCATGGGAAAAAAAATTTATATCACTGTAAAACTAATTTTTGAATTTTAAAGTGGTGTAAAAATGGTTTTTGCGCGACAATATTCTCCGAAGAACTTTTAAATAAAAATCTAATTAAAATTTTGAAATCCCCTTTTTTTCCTTTCCCTTTACTATCCAATAATTAACTACACGCCAAATTTGGTAACTCTAGGTCAATGGTCTGCTTTGTACAGCTTTTTGAACGATTTTTCAATCATACATTTTATAGGTAGTTTCCTGTTTATAATCATTATCATGTTTAAAAAAACACCCACGCTACTAGATCAACCTCGGAAAACAACATTATCCAAACCAATTCACACAAATAATCTATAACCATGTTTCTTATTATTATCGAGCAGACCATTAGCTTTCGCTAGACAAACTTCAAAAAAAAAGCCATTAAATTTACGTAACTTCCCGACTCCCTATTAACTTTTCCGGAGACAAAGGAACCCTAAGTCGTAACAATTTAATTGGGCTTGAATGTGTCTCTCGTATAAATATAAATCGCCAGCATTCAACGAGTATATCGAAGACAGAAAAGCGTAGATTTATTTTTCCTTCGTGTTAAGATATTAAGATTTATACCAAAGGAAATTTCTAGAACGTGATGAAATTGCGTACAAATGTTGAAGTAGATTCCAGTTTTTACCAATTAGTCTGTTATTTTGAAACATTTCTCACAGTATTAGTGTTATTTCCTCTTTAATAAAATTGCACATTCTTTGTTTCCACGAACTAATTTTACTGCTTTCACAGACGTGGTTTTTTTTCGTGTTTTTTAGATAATATTGTGTGTAGTAACCGACAGCCATAATAATGGGTTTTATACCGGGTATCAGACCTAAGCAGATGCATTAGCACTCTTCAATTATTATTTTGGGAAAAAGGAGTTTTTCGCATTTTTTTATACTGCGATAATTTCTTGAATGTGGATGGAAAAAGTTCATGAAAAGAAGAAATATCTGTTAGTAGCATGATATGTCGATTACGAAATCCAAATGCAGTGGTAAGCATCGCATTTATTTGGATCGTCGCGTTTGGATATTTCAAGAGTTTTACTCTAAAGAAAAACAGTTAAAAGACTTTTCAGATAATCAATGTTTTGAAGCAAATACCATTCTTGAGAGACTAATAAATGCTTAAATATGGAAAACAAGCGATTATTAACGCTTTTGTGGTAACAATCTAAATTTTCATATCTTTACATCTACCAATTTAATTATATATATATAACGTATCCGTGGTTGTAGTCGTTGAAAATAAACAGGCCGAGCAAATAACTACCTCTTATTTTATTATCAATAGGAGAGTGGTGGATATACGTGCATCTCTGTTTAGGTTACAAGCGAAAGTCAACAGAAAAATCCCTGCATTCCCTAGGATAAGGGAATAACATATTGACACGTGATCAAAGCAAAGGGAACATTAGGTATTTTTAATAAGTTACGTAGGCGTTTCAAGGAAAAAGTTTGGTGCCAAAGAGACGCCGTCATGATTTTCTGTGGGCACGTGAAAGCGATTAAATATTCTTTTAGTAATAAATATGCCAAAATGAGAGATTTAATATACCTCCAGCGCGGGAAAAGAACGAAACTGGAGTTTTAGAAAAGTGATTTTGGAATACATTAAGATTTTAAAATATATAATATTAGAATTTGGAATAAAATTAAGTGAGATTATTACATATATATATGAAATGTTTCCGTTGTTGTAGTCGTTAAATGAAAAACAGGCCGAGTTATAAACTAATTTTCTTTTATTATGGGAGAGTGACGGAATGTACGTACATCTTGGTTCAAGTTTTCAAGCCAAAAGAGAAAAAAAATCCGATGCGTGCTTTACCAGTGCTGCCAATTGTGTGAATCCAACAATGACAATCCCGTATGAACTTGCCATGAGTGTTGGCAACCACAATTTTCAGCATTTTCTTTAGTTTGCTCCATAAAACAGGTTCCTTAAATTCGATGGGTTTTTTTCTGTCATTTTTGCTTTCATCATTCCCTACGCATTGTGTGGCGATTTTTGCCAACCTGAATGTTTTTTGTCACGCTTTAAAGTTTGCATCAAGAATTTTGAAACACCCTGCATTTTAAAGTTATACAACGCAACGATCTAAAATTGAAATATTTGTACGAAATCCAGTTAATAAAAACAAATAAATAATGACGCAGACTAAGATATCCAATAAATATCCCAAATTAGGAGATATTATTGAAATATAAATTTTATCATTTTATAAAGCGATTAGGATTTGCTTGTTCTGTAGGAAAAATCCGAAAGATTTACCAAAGCCGAGTGCTAACTCAATCAATGGACGGATTATTGAATTTACTCGATTTAAAATAATATTATTCGATATTCTGTAAAGCATATTGGATTAAGAAATAGATACTAACATAAGGATTTCATTATGAAAGGCTACAGTCTTTACTCCATGCTGTTAAAATGAATAATTAAAAAATTACTTGTTCAGAATTGCAAAGGAAATGCATTGAAAAGAAAATCCATCTAATACACAGAAAAAAATTATGTCATTTATTTAAAATTAATAATTATTGCTACTCAACAATCAAAACAGACGGCATTCACAAAGAAAACAGCTTTTCATTTAAGTATGCATTCAAATAGTACTCATTTCTTATAATGAATTATTCAGAGTAAGAATATTTAAAAAACACAACAGTGTCGACTCGGTAATAAAATATCCCCTAAATACTTTTCTTGTCACTCTTCTTCGCTTTTGATTGTGATGCATCATGTTTCATTTCAAACAAAACGAAAAAAAAAACCAACTTCTGAAGTGTCAGTCAAAAGCGGAAAAAAAATCCAAACTGCTAGTCAAAAAAATTTTCACAAGCTTTAAATTGATGCCAAAATCTTTAGCACTCAAAAAAAGATATCTTGCATTTCAAAAACAAATTATTATAAGTCCATCAACGAGTTTAATACAACTAAAGCTAGAGCCAATTGCAAAAACAATCCATCATCGGATATTGCCAACAAAATAAAAAAAAACCATAAAGTATTTAACCACATGTAAAACTCATAACACACCACCTGTTCTTTCACTTCCTATTCATTCAAGGCACTCCCGCCTTTTTTTAACAAAGAAAACTATTTACAAGCACTTAATTAGTATTCAAATATAGCTTCACGAAACTAGAGCAGTAATTGTCTCTCCTAAGCTTCTTCCAAAAATAAAGCCCTCCAACTCCGCTCTTGAAGAACGCTGTAGTAATGGCCGGGTTATTTAACTTTAATTCCCCAACTAGTCATATGAAATGGCGTTTGTCATCCGAATAGAGCGTGTTTTTATGCGGTGGTGTAATATTCCACCGCCACGCATGTTGGCACCGTTCCCATAGTTGACACCCAACGTCTTTTTGTGGCTCGGGCCAACTGACCTTCAACTGATGAGAAAGACCATTTGTCTG
>BGPR01031906.1:0-17264 GCA_013235015.1 Araneus ventricosus | reverse complement strand
CAATGCAATATTTTAATAATTTTAGAGCTCTCAATTTTCAATTTTTTTTTAAAAAAATTCGCAAACTTACGTTTGCACTCGGTAGTTTCAGTGGCGCCATCTGTAGTATTTTTGAGAACTAAAGTACTTTACATAGTGATTGAAATGTTACAATAAAAATAAAAATAAGTATATCCTATTATAGATCTTTTTAAAGAAATTATTGCTGGAATTAGTTGAAGAAAAATGGATTTAAGTTCCTAATATTTTATGTTTGCTTGTAAGGTCAGAATTTTGTGATCGATTTTTCACTCACTTTTTAATGCACTAGAGTTCTGAAATTATGTATATTCATTGGATCTTGATGTCAATGCAATATTTCAATAATTTTAGAGCTCTTTTCAATAAAATAATTGTTGGAATTAGTTCATGAAAAATTGTTTCTATGATCCCAAAATATTAATAATCAATCTCTCAAGTTTACCATTTTTGCCATCGACAACATTACTAACGCGTACCCCTAAATGGTCCTCCGCGTACCCCCGGAGGTACGTGTACCCCAAGTTGGGATTTCCTTGTCTAACTCACTGCGTTTTTCAGTCATCGCATCCATATACACAAGGATGGAAAGACAAACAGGTATTTGTGAAAAAACCCACATAAAAGCACCTCCCGTCTGCTAGTGACGTTCTGCTTTCACTTAACAGTCTCATACCGAGCGAGGTGGTGTAGAAATTTTCCCTTAACGACGAGAAAGGCCGGTCTCAGGCGGTTGGCTTCATTTGAGGAGAGGTGGGTTTCTGAGATCTCTTAGGAGATAAGCGTGTAAGGGGCTTCATTTATCCTTGCCAACCACAGCCCATTTCTTTGCACCTTAAGGGAAGGTTACATCAGGGGTGGGGTAAACAACCACCCAGGTTGGGAGAGTCCAGTTTATGTCTTAGCCTCCCAAAATAGCCCAGTTTTAAAGGAGCTAGAAGAAAAAAATCGCCTCGGAATTAAAGAGTTAATTTCTCATGTTTGTAAGAAATGGCATTTCTTAATCGTTTATCACTCGCCTGATGTCCTAGAAATTCGAAATTATTCAAGATGGAGAGTTTAGGCAGCGGGTTTACAATGGTATAATAAGGAGGAAGGAACTTTAAGATAACTAATTAATTTATTAAAAAGCATTTGAAATTAGAAAATGAACTCAACTGGAGTTCATAAAAGAAAAACAAACATATAATAATAATAATCGATTCTTTTGATTTCACGAGTTTTATGCAAGAGGTGTCAGAAAAGTTACTGCAGGGATAACTGACTTATGGTGGCCAAGTGTTCATAGCGACGTCACTTTTTGATCTTTAGATATCGGCTCTTCCTACCATTGTGAAGCACAATTCGCCAAGCGATGGATTGTTCACCCACTAATAGGTAACGTAAGGTAATAATAAATACATAATCTTACGACATCATGCCAATTCTCGTATATATATATATATATATATATATATATATACAGTGTGTCCATAAAGTCATGGTGCACTTTTGACCGGTCACAGGAAACACCGAAACAAGATACACAGGTGACATCTTCATCAAATAATAGGAAAACTCTCCTGGTTTGCATACCTGTTCAGCGAAGTTCGATGTGGGATCATTTGTTGCCCTACACACATCTAAACCTTGGTCCAGTTATTCCCACACACGGATAAGGACGTCTGGTGTAACAGAGTGAATAACGTCCGTGATTCTCTTTTTTAAATGATTAATGTCGTTGATACGTTCACTGTACACATGTTGCTTCACATAACCCCACAAGTAAAAGTCTATTGGCGTTAGGTCCGGGGATCGTGGTGGCCATGACATGACAGCACCCTTGCTTATCCACCACTGGGGAATGTTGTATCCAGAAACTCACGAACAATGTTGCCGTAGTGTGGAGGAGCGCCGTCCTGTTGAAAGATGACACCTCCTGGAAACTGTGCAACTGCATACAATTGCAACATGTCAAAGTAGATGTTTGACGTCACAGTCGGTGCGTGGTGTTGCGTCATCACCTGCGCGCGCGCACACCGTTGCACTACAGACACTCTTTGGGATACTGTCCAATGTAGCGCAAGTTTCAACCTTTCGTTTCGTTTCTGTTCGAAGAAACAAGTGTTCATAACTGCACCATGACTTTACGGACACACTGACTTATGCAGTAAATAAACATTCCCATCTTTGGAATTACATCATAACAAATCAAGAACTGAAGTTCAAATCCTCTTTATCACCAAAGGCAGATAAATAAAATATTATGCATATGTGAAAAAGAACAGAAATTGAAGTTTCGTCCAACATAAATTTTACCCACTTTCATTCTCGATGATAATATTTTATTTGCATATTTTTAGAATTTAATCATCAGCTAATAGAATAACTTAATTCAATTTTCATTCCATATGAGTACCGCTACCTGATAGCGAATTTAAGAGAAAATAGATTTGAAGTCACCTTAATATTACTAGTATAATGGCCCAGATCTCTCAGAAACGCTCTGACGTCACCAACAATAAAACTCGCGCCATAGCACTGCGAGACGTTAAATAGCACTATTTCATTGTTGGAGAACCTAAATTTCAGTCATTTTAAATTTAAAAGAGTAATTGTCGTTCTAATTTCAAATTTAATAGCTCTAAAATAGTGAGATACAATTGATATAAAATTTATCTCGCTATGATCATTAGTTCCCGAGAAATTTTAAATTATATTAATCATATATTTCAAATTAATTTCCGTTTTTCAATAGAAAGTAGTAAATTACGTCAGTGGTATATCAAGCGCGTAATAGAGTTTGGACGCCACGATGCATCTGATTATTTATAGCAATCGTGATGATATAATTTGATAATATTTTTTGGCAACGTTCGACAAGCAGAGGAGTGTTTTGTTTTGATTAGAATTTCGAAAAAGAGTTACATTGAAATTTTAACTTTCGACTAATGTTTGACAAGGTGAGAATTTCATGGTTATTGCATTATAATAAAATTGTTAAACAACGAAAAATACTTCACACGGAATGTTGTTTACCAAGAGGCTTTTTGAATAATACGTAAATAAAAAAAATATTTCCTGTCATAAATCATATGCTTATTTTATTTGTTTTCAATCCATGTTAAACATTTATCTCGATTATATTTATCTATTTAAACACGTCAAATTTGACGGGAAATCTCTCGAATGAAGAGGCAATTTGCACCCGTCAAACAGTGACGGGTGATTTTCTAGTTTATAATAATGTATTAGAAATTGAAGAGTAAAAAGTAAAAATAGAATTCTTCAAAACTGCTTTTATTTAGTTATCATCTTCCCAGACAGACATAATTTCTGAAGATGATTTTTTTCGAATTCAGGGAGCTCTAAAGCGTTGAGATCCGTCGAAACTTCGAGATGGAATTTTCGGACGATTAGAATACGTTTTCTTTGTGCACTTCTATATGAGAAAACAAAGAAGGAATAATATGAAAAAAACAATTTTTAAACTCAATTCCTACTTAGGTCAGCAAAGAAAAATTTTATTTTAGAAATTTTTTTCTCCTATATAAAACTAAAATTAATTAATATTTGAAAAACTGTCTTAGCATCAAGTGTCATCCACTACAAGTTTTAAAAAATGCTGTTCAACTTGAGTGGATGAATAAAAAGTATTTTATTAACGACTGAAAATTGGAACAAGATATATATATATATATAGGGAGAGTGTGAACTAATATTAGGAATTGGAAAAAATAAACCTAAGTTTATCCATTCAAACGGGGAACTAAACATTTTTGGATGCAATTGCCAACAAGAGATATTTTTCACAATATAAATTAAGTGCAAAAATGATACGTCTTGAGTAAATCTCTTGACCCGGACGTGATTTGAACACGCAGCCTTCTGATCTGGAGTCATACGCGCTACCGTTGCGCCACCCATTCCCATTCCGCATTTCTTATCCCTACACCATGATCGTAGCCTGTGCGAGGCTCTAATAAATAAAACTAATTAATTCAATTTAATTAATGAATTAATATTTGAAAAAACTATATTAACATCAAGTGTCATCCACTACAAGTTTTAAAAATTGTATTTGAACTTGAGTGGATGAATAAAAAGTATTTTATTAACGATTGAAAATTTGAACAAGATATATAAATAAATCTATGTAGGGAGAGTGTGAACTAATAGTAGGAATTGAAAAAAAAGATTGCATTTAGAAATAAGCTTATGATATGCTATTATTAACGCTTAAGTTCATGTTGACAAATATGGCTATAACTAAGGTGAAAAATGAAAGCAGTATCATTACTTAACCTTTGCAATAAATGCTTCAATGGTTCCATTAGCCTCCGGTGTAGCTCCTGATAGTGATTCTTACTCTTTTCGAATCATTTTTCACGAGTTGCGGTCTAATATAGGCTGTTCAAATTCTCCATTCATTTGGAAAACACATCCACAGGATTAACTGCCTCTAATTAGCCGGGACAGAGCTCTTTGTGTACTAATGAATGCCGGCACTAAGACCGCGAATATAAATACGACATCCGACCCATAGGGCAGAATGAATTATTAAAGCGTGGCTTTATCCTCATTTGAAAGGACGGATTAATATCCCGCCTATGCGTTCGATGCTTGAATTTTAATCAACAACGAATATTAGTTATTCGTACATTTATTAAAAGAACAGCTTTCTACTTTCCAAAAATTCTACCTATTGATATTCTGTTGGATAGAAAACTTCTACTTTGAGATTTTAAATGAATATCCACGTTTTAAACTCCCCTATACTGTGGTGTAGTCGTAAATTCAGCATTGTCGGAACGCTCTAATGCGAATGGTGTAGATGTGTAGAGCGGGGGTTGAGAATCAGAAGAGAGTCGGGGAAAGGGAGGTTTAAGGATGAGATTACTCTAGACTTTTTTTATATTTTTTTAACGTACAATTGTTTGATCTAAGTATTAGAATTGTGAAATAAAAAACATTGATGGGAGGCTGTCTCTGCGAAACGGCCGCTGGGATTGAGGGGCGTAAACTTATTTACCTCACTCAACTGTGACTTTCTATGACTAAAGTAGCTCTATGTGACCAAAGTAGCTCTATGTGACTAAAGTAGCTCTATGTGACTAAAGTAGATCTATGTGACCAAAGTAGCTCTATGTGACTAAAGTAGCTCTATGTGACTAAAGTAGCTCTATGTGATCAAAATAGAGCTACTTTATGTGGCTAAAGTAAATCTATGTGACTAAGGTAGCTCTATGTGATCAAAATAGAGCTACTTTATGTGGCTAAAGTAAATCTATGTGACTAAGGTACCTCTATGTGACTGAAGTAACTCTTTGTGACTCTGAGATTATGTGACTGAAGTAACTTTTTGTGACTCTGAGATTATGTGACTGTTGTAGCTCTTTGTAGCTCTCAATTTATGTGGCTGATTCGTGAATTTGTTTTTTTTTTCCTGCGAAATTTTTTTTTCAAATGTAATATATTTATTCATTTTATAATTATTGGATACAATTTCTGTTAGTAACAATCTTATGAAAAATCGGAAGATGATACGAGAAATAGCAAGTCGCTCTGACGTCATCAAAATTCTTCATGATTTTCACCAATTTACATCTCGACTGTGACTAAACTGTAATTCCAAATTCTAAAATTCTTTTTCCAATCTTCAATGTCCACCTTTCTGTGTTAAATGAAACTAAAACCAACTCGATATGTTATTTGGTTGCGGAGCTATAAGCGTTTAACTTTACCACGAAAAGCGTCATAATTTTTTAATTTCCCGACTCACCATTAGACCACTATGGAGAGACATAAGTTTACGTCAAAAAATGTCAACAACGAATACATTAAAACCATTCCATTCACTCTTTCTTGCAACCACTCACGGACGGCTTATTGCTTTTATTAATTTGATAAACCCTTCATATTTTCGAGGTAAGGATAAGACGAAGATCACGCTGTTTTAAAAGAAGGTTTTTTTTAAAAAAATTCTATTTATTTCTCCTAAAAAAAAATAAGCTGCATTCTACTACACCACTTTCCTTTCCAGCTAGCATGTTGTCCGATATTGTACAATATTCTTCGATATTATATAATATTATATGATATTAAACAATATTATACAATATTGTGAATATTGTTCAATATTGTACAATATTGTGAATATTGTTCAATATTGTACAATATTATACAATATTGTGAATAGTGTTCAATATTGTACAATATTATACAATGTTGTGAATATTGTTTAGTATTGTACAATACTGTGCAATATTGGGAATATTGTACAATATTATACAATATTGTGAATATTGTTCAATATCGTACAATATTGTGACTATTTTTCAATATTGTACAATATTGTGAATATTTTTCAATATTGTACAATATTGTGAATATTTTTCAATATTGCACAATATTGTGAATATTTTTCAATATTGTACAATATCTTTGTGCTACAAAGGATGTTGATAAAACAATTTTTGGAAATATGCTTGTGCATCTGTGAACAAAGAAATTCTAAAACGCATTAAGCTAAGGAGATAGAATTCGGTATGTGATCTTATCACCCAAATATTGATTTCCATCAAATTTCCGACGAAATGCGTGAAAGAGAAATCAATCTCAATGGCCTTCCGATTGAACGGGAACATGTTAACCCTTAAAAGCACGATGTTTCAAAAACCTGATTTTAAAATATTTTTTGACTTTTAATTCTTGAATAAAAATGGGAAAATACTTTAAAAAATCCTATTTTGTTTTAAGTATGCTTTATAGCTAAGAAACAGTCTTTTACCATTTAACAAAACTGGGCTTTATTTCAAAAAAATTTCCTTGATGTCTAACACATATTAATTTTAATAAATAATAATACGGATTACAAACTTTCCTCAACATTGCAGAATAAATTATGATTTTATCAAGTGTGCAAGAAAAGCTAAAAAAGACGCAGCCTCAAGTGAAAAGCATGAATTTATTTTGATATTTTTATCAGCACTCAGGCTGCCATATATGCTGTAAATTGATTTAATAAAATTTTCAGTGTGTCTCCTATTGGCAAAAACAGGCATTAGAGCTTGTGAACTTTTCTCAAGTTTTTAGAAGACAAAATTGAGTATGTTGCTTAAAAGTAACAGTGGACATTTAAGGGTTAACTCAAACAAGCAACGAGTTAAAAGTATGGGATTTGAGACATGATATTATCCATAGAATGGCATATCTGTATCAAAATATTGATCAACCCCATTAATGAGTTGACGGTCTACCGATCTGTCTACGCGATCAATCAAAACGCAGCAAACGCAGAACCCGATGACCCAGAAACGCAGCAAACGCAGAACCCGATGACCCAGAAACGCAACAAGCTGGAAAAGTGAAATTCGTCATGTAGTTTGGCATCAAATTCGCAGACCCGCTTCAACATTTGGACCCAAATGGTAGAGCAGAAGAGACCTAAAATACGCAGCTATAAACAGCGAAATAAAGGGTCAAATAGCTGAAGTATACGAGAAAATAGAGGGAGAGAAGTTTCTCGCTGGTTCTTCCAGGAACTTGATATCTACAATGCCGGCAATTAAGAAGGAATTAGCTGTCTTATTTCTTAGGCCAATCTATATATATATATAAAACGCTAAGGCGGAAAAGGACGTGGCGGAAAAAGAGAGTTAATTTCTCTTTTGTCGATGGCAACGTCTGTTACCAAACAAAACCGGAAGACTCCGCCATGTTAGGCATAACTTCATAGGAATAGCCTGTTACTATATTCGTTGTGGTATAAAATAACTTTTTCTTGCAAAAAAATGAGTTTAAGACGTAGAGTTCACAATATTTCTTACAATATAATGAAACTTTGGATGAAATGATTCTAAAGAGATCCGTTAGAAATGAATTAGATGGCTTATGAGAGCCAGAGAACGTTCAGATCAAAGTCAAAATAGTTTAAGTCAGCGAATTGGGTGTTTCTAAAAAAAGTTTGAATCAAAAACTTGCAAATAAATTTCATCAAACCTTCTCCTCAATCTAAAATTCAGCAACCTTTAAAATTCCAAACTGAGCTTTAGCGAGCAGGGGGCTTGAAATTAGTTAGCTTACAAAGAACATGTACGGAAATCATAGGGCATCATTGAATGTAACTGCTGAATTGATACTGTAACGATGAAGTCAATATCAGTACAGTAAAATTTCGATTAACCGTCACCGTCCCGAACAGGGTTGTTACGGATCACCGAATAGAAGGATAACAGAAATATTTCATTACATATGTACAGTAACCTTGATTTTACCTTTGCTTTTGAAGAAAATGATAATAAAATCCTTCAAAAGTGAGTATTACAGACATACTATATTTAATTTTACAAAACGATCCATACAAACTTCATTGTAGGACTAGTAATGTATAGAAATGAATTGTAATACTATAAATCTACGCTACTTTACAATACTCTACTACTACTTTACAATAATAGACGAATACTTAGATGGAGTACTTGAACACTGTGACTCTCAACCTCCAGGACTAACAGAAATGAGATTAGACTTTACCTAGAAATCGTGTGAGTAACTAGTAGAATAGAATACAATACTCTGTCATCACCTTCTGTTTCTCGAAGGCTCGAGCCTCAGATTTTAGACGATGATGTATGACAGAAAGTGACAGTTAATCGAAATTTTACTGTAGTAATGAACCAGGAAACTAATCAAGAATACATTTTTAGCATACCAGAGAGGGAAGTGTAGGAAACTTCTTGAGTTTTGACCCTTAGCGATCCGTTGTTCCCGCTATAGCGACATGAATTGCTTGCATAATTTAACTTCAAAACACATGCGATGCAATTTTTATTCCAACAATTTTGACTGGATTTTCCCGAGATCGCTTCTGCTTGTTTTGGTTGCTAATTAAATTAATTGCGTAGTCCTTTAAGGAATTTAATCTGCGAATGTGACATGCAAAGTACAGTGGCATACAAAAGTTAAGGAACATTTCGTACAATGCGAGAAATTTGCAATTAATACGAAAACTATATTTCGAAATCGGTTCTGGAGAATCGCGTGACATTCAATAGAGTATCATATACATATTACAGTGAAGATTCGGTTATGAGGGCAATTAGGGGGATCACCAGAAAGGGATGAAGACGAAAATGGAGTTTCACCCATCCTGTTTCAGAGAAAGCTGGTAACGAGATGTAACTTTTATCAATGGTTATGGATTAATGTGCATAATATTTACATGCATTTTCGTAAGCATAGCGCAAATTTTCGGAAAGATATAAATGTTTTTTTTTTAAAACTTCCAAATTTTTCCGCATGTGTTTTGCTTATAACATGCAGAGTTTTTATTCAAATTATTCAAAATTTGCAGAACACTTGACAATATGTTACAGAAGTATTGTGTTAAACTGTGAAGTAAATACGTTGAATATTACAGGAAATATGAGTTTTTGTACTAAATAATTTTTTACTGCGCATGTGCGAGACGCAGCGAAATTTTTCTTTCATAACTTCAAAGCCAGATATATAGAGCAACTTTAAAAGAATTCCAGTTGAATCCCTTTCAAATTCAGAAAGCTGTCGGCATTTGAGTGAGGTGAACTTCAGTTTCTTTAAGAGAAGCTAAATGATGAGGGTTCTTTGATATTTTTGAAACTCATATTTTTTAAACTTTAATCTTCGAACAGTAACATTGAATTTAGTAAAATTGAATATCCTGAATACCATGAACACTTATAAATTAAATGCATTATTTAAATTGCATTCTCTCGAATACCATTCGAAGATTAAAGTTTAAAAATAACAGTTTGTGCAAGAACCCTCAACATTTAGCTTCTCTTAAAGAGAAATTAAAACTCGCCTCAGTGAAATGCCGACAGCTTTCTGAATTTTAATGAGATTCAATTGGAATTTCTTTTAAAGTTGCTCTATTTATCTAGCTTTGAAGTTATGAAAGAAAAATTTCGCTGCGTCTCGCACAAGCGCAGTAAAAAATTATTTAGTACAAACACTCATATTTCCTGTAATATTCAAAGTATTTACTTCTAAGTTCAATACAATACTTCTGTAATATAGTGTCAAATGTTCTACAAATTTCGAATAATTTGAATGAAAACTTTGCATGTTATAAGGAAAACACATGCGGAAAAATTTGGGATTTAAAAACAAACATTTATATCTTCCCGAATATTTGAGCTATGCTTACGAAAATGCATGTAAATATTATGCACATTAAAACATAACCATTGATAAAAGTTACATCTCGTTATCAGCTTTCTGTGAAACAGGATGGGTGAAACTCTTCGTCTTCATCCCTTTCTGGTAATCCCCCTAATTGCCCTCGTGACCGAATATTCACTGTAATATGTATATGATACTCTATTGAATGTTACGCGATTCTCCAGAACTGATTTCGAAATATAGTTTTTGTATTAATTGCCAACTTCTCGCATTTTACGAAATGTTCCTTAACTTTTGTATGCCAGTGTACAACACGCATCTAATCAGTTTTTGGAGGGTAAAGGGTTAAACATGGCTTTATTGTATGGATTATTTATTTAATTACTTAATGCTTCTGAATTCCTTATAATAGTTTTTTGAATCGGAATTTTGCAAACGGTCATGGCACTTAAACGGTTAGAATACACATGCCATGAGTATACATCCATGCGATGGCATTGATCCTCTAATGCATTTCAGACATTTCGTCCTAAGCCACGAGACGCTTCGGGATTAGTTTAGTTCCTAATTCTGTGCCTAAATTAAACCGGAGTCCTCTTGTGTCGTGACCCGAGAAGAATGGACACAAGTGCCTGATTGGAGGAAAATCCTGGCTAATCATCGAGGGGCCTCCCGTTTTACATCTGGGTTGCAATTACAGCGGGCCGTGCGATTAAGTTGCAGAGGAGCCTTATTGATCGTCTGCTGAGAAGGGTGGAAGGAGGGAGGTAAAAGTTTCCTCAAAGTTTTGGTCGCTTTGATTAAGGGGTGGGGGAACGGTTTGGAATACGGGATTCATTAAGCGATGAAGTGAACATGATAGGGTGAATGTTCGATAATGACCACTTAAGGTTCTTTAATATTACCCCGGTGGAGTGGGCTGCTGTAAAGGATATACTTTAAATAAACTGTTTAAACATGTTTATTAACTGCGTGTATTAGATGTAGAAAGGAATTCAATTTTTCAATGCGAAGGTGCTGTTTCTTTGTATAGATGGTCTATGGAGATGAATAAAGTGGGAGAGAAATGTATCAAGACCTGCAACATCTTCAATCGTAGGAGTGTCTGCCAAACACACAAGTGGGGGAAGTAAAAACAGCTTTTATTAGCTTTTAGAAAACGAGATAACTCGGGAAAGGAAGGATTTAGAAAGGCAAATTTTGGTATGTGGTATTTTCGCCGAAACTGTAAATATCTATATAAATTCGAGCGAAGTCCGTCTGCCGGTATGTGTCTCTTTGCCAGATCGACTGCGTGCAAACACAATAACTCTCACACACAACGAGTTAGATGGATGTAATTTGTCATGCAGATGTATCCACCAGAATAGTAAATGTATCAAGTTTTATTAAATCGCTAAAGGGTGACCTTCCAGTCTGTCTGTTAGGCATAGTGAAGTCCAGGGCAAGTACTACCCGTTCACCCAGGAGCTAGCTCTTCAACTGAGTAGATAAATAAAGATATGGTGAAAGTGGAAAGGTACATCCCTTGTACAGCAGGTCGTGTCCCCCCTTCAGGCTGAACCTTCCCCTGCCGGGCAAACTCTAACGCCACTCTTTCACCATCTATTCATGGGATTGTGAATGCGATAACGAAAAAACATTGCAAACTAGAGACATGAAGAATTTCCAGGTGTAAGGTCTTGACATCACAGTTTTAGATGTGTAGCAAATTTTTTCACCCTTGACATCTGGCCAGTTTTAGATGTAGCAACAATTTTGCACCCTTGACATCACAAGTTTTAGATGTGTATTAAATTTTCACCCTTGACATCACAGTTTTTAGATGTAAACCAAATTTTTTCACCCACCGACATCGAGAAAGTTTTAGATGTGTAGCAAATTTTTTTGTTGACATCACAATTTTTTAGATGTGTAGTAATTTTACCAGCGCTCCACCTTGGCATCACAGTTTTAGATGTGTAGCAAATAAATTTTGCACCCCTTGACATCACAGTTTTAGATGTGTAGCAAATAAATTTTGCACCCCTTGAAATCACAGTTTTAGATGCGTAGGAAATTTTGCACCCATTTGGGCCGATGTTAGAGTTACGAATCTATACTCAGTTCCATTATAAAATGTGGAGATTCGTCAAAATCTCGAGTTCGAAGTTTCTGACGATTACAATACTTCCTCTTTGTATACTTCGTATAGGAGAAAGTAAAAAAATCAGCTTTTGTTGAGCAGTGATAAAAAGTCCTGGAACACAGCCAAGAAAATGCAAGTAATATACTGTTAGGGTATTATATCTTAGGGAAATTCGGTCAATTCGTTCTTATTGTTCTGACATGTTTTCGTTTTCGAAACATTAATTCGACTTTGAAGCCATTATCTGACAATACATTATAAATCTGAATAAATGACCGGTTTCTAAAACAACATTAAAGAAAATGCTAACGACGCCCTATTCAAAAATTGAGTGGATTGCTGATAGTTTATTTAATGAACCTATTACTACATCTTTTATATGAATTCAAAAGAAAATAGTTAGCGGCTAAATGTACATGAAACACTCTTCAAAAAACATTGCGCTCCCAAATTAGGATAAAATCTTTTTAGTGCGCGTTACTGTTTGTACATTTATACCGTAATTGCATACATGCATTCACACATTTTCACACTTTTAGTATTATATGGAATAGAAAAATGTTTGGAGAAAACCATATTAACTTAATGATCATCTATAAAAATTACAATAAAATGTTTAAAAATATTCTAAAAACTGAAGAACAGATTTTTTTTTAGTTATGTGACCAGACATCTTGGATTAATTCAGAACAATACAGGCTTATAATTTTTTGTCTCGTATTAAGATAATGTTCTGTTCCAGCTATAAATAAACATTCGCATTTTTACTTTCTCGTATACAGAGTATAGAAAGAAAAAGTGTTGTTACAAAGCTATAAAGTCGTTTCCCTGAGATGTGAATCTTGGCGATAAATTTGGCGAGCTTTTCGACAAATTTGGCGACTTGGCGACGAAGTTGGCGACAGAAGGAATTTTCTAGAAGGACCTCGAACTTTCCACCTATTTCTACTGGCTTCACGAACTTTGTGGAGATTACGTCACTTCCTGCGTAATGAAGTCACTTCCTGTTGAGATAGTATAAAAGCAAGCTCTCAAACCAAGGAAAAGCAGTTGGATTTTTATCAGCAAGCAAGCTGGTGAGCTGATAAGAAACCTTTGAGCGCTGTGTTGAGATTTATTGGTAATCTCTGCTGTGAATTTTTACAAGTGCTGTTTTAATACTTGTGCTACGTTTCTTTGGTTGGAATATTTGTAAAATAAAGAGCTTTATTTTTTAAATCTTGCTTATTGGATTGTATTCACGTACACCCACAAGACAATTTTGTTACAGTATTGTTATCGTCAACAAAGGTTGGTGAGTCTCCTCGTGTTAGACTTCCCTGAGTCAGAAGCATATTTACGGAACCTACATAGTAGGGAATGAGGTTGCTTCTCATTGGCTCTCAGCGTCACGTGACTTGGCTTGTTTGTTAATGACGTCATAGCACTATGTTTATTTTGTCTTCTGAGAGAAATTAAAATTACCTTCTGATTATGATTATTTGGATGTTTCTCAAGAAAATGATGAACAGATTTTTAGAATTAAACAAATAAAGGGCGAACCTTTAGCATTGGCAAGTACCATTTAGTTTGATGACGTCATTTAGAAGCAAGCCAAGTCACGTGACTCCAACAGCCAATTAGAAGCGACCTCATTCATTACTATGTAGGATTCGTAAATATGCGAGTCAGAACAAGCCAGTTTAGGAATTATATCTCTCTCTTTGTGTGCATTGGAACACAATAACTCAGAAACGCAAGGAGCTGGAAGGATGGAATTTGGTTTGCTCTCTTTTCACTAGAATTCTTTGTACTGTATCAAATTCTGGACGACATTTTCTTTGTGAATCTTGTCTAGCTGTCCATTCGTGTAAATGTGTGCCCTGTTACTCAAAAAGAGTAATAAGCTAGTTGGATGGAATTTCAGGCAGGGTTTCATACTCAGAATTATAGACTTAAAGGAAAGGAGGGTAAGAGTACTCACCTAGTGGATTTTTCGTTACAAAAATGAGAATTGAGAAGTTAGAGCCTCGAAAATATACTGAATCATAGTTTATTAACTTAGAAAGAAGGATACAGAAAACTAAAATTTTAGCTTTAAAAAAATATATATTACGGAACGTAAGGAAAAAAAGGCCAAATTCGTACTCTTACCCGACATGGCGGGTAAGAGTACGCAGGACATGAGTCCAAGAGTACGCACCCTGAAAATTTAGCAGTAGTCGCAAACAAATGCTCACTGCCTTCGTAACTGGAACATTTCTCATGCCACCACTCCTTACAATCCACACTGGATCCAATCTTCATCATATGTGTGTTCGCAGCCTGGGAAATTTGTCCCCTCATTATTTGCCGAACTTGTTGAAGGAACTGGGTTTTCGATAGAATTCAGAATAAGTTTTTTCTTTGATTTCAGGGCTTTTCTTTTTTTTGTAGTTTTGTCCCCATTTTTATTTTTATTAGAAACCTGATTGGCCTTTGCTTCCTCTAATTATACCTTTTCCTTTTCGCATATCTGGTCTGTGCGTACTCTTATCCGCCGATATATTGCTTATCTAAACCATCCATAAATGGCCGTAACATTCACTAAAGTTAAATTCTAACGTGGCCACGTTGTTCAGAAGGGAACAAACCTCATAATGATATTTACTTAGAAAATAAGCATTAGTCCTTTATTTATAAAAAAATTAAGATTTCTTCATAGAAAAATTACATACTAACATAACGAAATCATATCTTACCTGATAAATAAAAGACAGCAAGGATGAAAATAATAATGGCGGTCTCTTGAGAGAGCTGAAAACACAACTATTGATATGATCATACTCGCTTCTGCTTGCACTGTTGCCAACAGGGAAAAAATCCCTGCGTACTCTTACCCCCACTTCCCTTATATGAAATTTTGGTCCAAATCCGTCAACTGGTTGGGCGTCTATTTGTTTGTACATTCGTGTGTATATTAGCGCGTTAACAAAAGTCCACATCGACCTAGGAAAATGGAATTTCGTATGCGGTTTCTGACGTCAAAACGTCTTTCCGCTCGTTACAGTGATAGTCGGTCGAACTTTCTTGTGTGACAAAATACCCTCAGATTTGAATCGCTTATACCCAGATAGCACGTAAGTTTGCAGCAAGTTTGATTTTGACTTGATATTGCCTTGTCATAGCAACTTGAAGCGAACTTGTGGCAAGTTCACCGTGACAACTAGCGCCACCCTCTCTTGCAAAACCCATTTTCTACAATTTCGCACACTCTGCTGGATAAATATATGTTGCCCTCTCCTTGCAAAACCATACTTGTTTACACTCTCACCGTGACAATCTAGCGCACCTCTTGGTGCAAAACCATTTGCTATGAATTTCACTTGCATTAACTTAGCGCCACCCTTCTTCTTGCAAACCCATCATTAAGTACTTGCCGTGACAATCACATGCCACCCTCTTTGTAAAACCCAGACGGTACCTGTCGTGATAACTAGCGCCACCTCTGAAAACCCATTTGCTACACTGCCGTGACAAATAGCGCCATCTCGCTTTGCATTTCTGTAAGATTGCAATCTCCAAAACAAGCGGGATGCAAAGATAGCGCAAAGAGATCTTGTCCTTACTTTAAAAACATCCACTTATTAGCATCTCCTAGATCACTGTCCCTTCTTTTATTTTTATTAATTCAATAAATCAATGATAATTTGTAAAAAACTAACTTTTTTATAAAAAAAAATTGAAACATTTTCCATCTGTTCACTAAATATAGCATTCGCACTTTAAAGAAAACTATATCGCCTTTTTCTGAATGTTGAAATTTTAGCGTTTATATACAAAATTAAGCCGAAAAAACAGTCAATGTTTGTTGAAAAATAAACTTATACATTTTGTCCCATTTTAAAGTAATTACTTTTGAACTCTAATTTCATAATTTATTCTACTAACAAAACGTAGTTATTAGCGAAAATCGCTCTCTCTTTGACTTCAAATCATATTCGCAACTCAAAAAAATTAACGAAATCAAGAAAATTGTTTAAAATAAATCGTATGCGAATCGAATCGAACGATGTATTAACGAAATCTATCTTCTCTTCTCAGAGTTTAACTGGCCGAATGGTTAGAGCGCCCGCTTCCCGAGCGCTAGGTCGCGAGCTCTATCCTGGGTTGTGTTCCTACTCTGTTTTTGCTATAATTTGCAATGAGTTTGCAATGCAAGCTTGCTGCAAGTTCGTCCTATGGTGACTTCGAGGCTTGCGTTGACTTGCTGCAAGCTTGTTTCACACTTGCACACTTGTCCTGATAAATTTTCAGAAAGCTTTCAGATTTGCAGTGCAAATTTGCTGCAAACTAAAATTGCTATCTGGGTAACTACGACACTAATAATGCGAAAATAATGGTTGACCCACAACGGATAGAACATATCTGTAAGAATTTCTCGCATAGTATTTGTTTTGCCTGTGACGTCATCGCACCAGTGTAGGCGCATGGGCGTGATTGTTATTAATTTGCTTTATGTAAGGTTATAAATAAGTGTAGCGTGGAAAAGCGTTTAGCTAGGTGGTTGATTCTGGTGTCATTTGAAAGAGTTTGAGGAGTATTGCTAGGACCCAAAGTGAGACAATAAAAATATTTATCAGAATATAAGTAAAAATCGGTATTAAATTGAAAATTTCAAACTCCGCATGTTTTTTTAATATAACATGCAGAGTTTTCTTTCGAATCGTACGAAACTTACAAAATACTTGACAATACGTAAAAGAATCATTGTATTAAATTTTGAATTCAAAAATTTGAATATTACACGAAATATGGGCATTTCTATTAAATAATGCTTTACCGCGCATACGCGAAATGTAGTTCTATATACTGTCAACAGATGGCGCCATCAAAAGTTACTCTCAATAAAACATAAGAAGAGCGCAGTTAGTGTCCGCGCCGTAGATTTTTCGTGAAAACGTCTTGATAAAATCATCAAACAACTGTTTCGTATTAATATGTAATTTAATTATCA
>BGPR01031905.1:0-17782 GCA_013235015.1 Araneus ventricosus | reverse complement strand
TTAAACTTTTTGAAATATGATGAAAAAACATCAGAATGGGTTTAGTTTATTGTCTAGACATAGAATCCACAAATTTTTTTTTTTTTAAAATTACTTCATTCCGAAGGGGGGGGGGTCGTCCCCCCCTTGGGGTCAACCCCCTCATATAAGAACCCCTTAGATACATCCACCTGGATACACTCAAAATATATTGTTGAATGTTAGAGAAAATCACAAATTAAAACTTCAAGAATATTGGAGGAAAATTTTAGAGTTAATTTGCTAAAATTGTAAACATCCAGAACTGAAAAATTTCTTATCTCCGAGTTAAGGAATTATCACCAACCTTTGTTTCTAATAATTCCTATTCCGAAACAAAATTTCATGAGGCTGCTATATACATTCTAAAAGGAGTACTATTAGCCCTATCCTAAACCTATTATTTTCCATTTATAGTTGAATTTAACAGTTGAGAAGCGAGTGAAATTAGGTGTGCCATCAGCTGGCACATGGCGCCGCAAAGGGTTAAAAACTGAGTAAAAACACTCATATAATTGTGAGTAGTAATATGCTCAAACTGTTGGCTGAGAAACATACCTGTCCAGATTTTAATGTCTTCCATACAAATTCTTTCATTTGATCTTCAGTCACATCAGGTCCAAGTTCTTTCTGTAATTTTGTCAGCCAAACAAGAACTTCCTGAAAAACAAAAGTCAATTTAATAAAAAAGCGTGATTTCTTATTACAGCAAATGCCATGCAAGCTGTATTTAATTCATGCTATTTTTTAACAAAAAGGCTTCCATGTAGTTCGCACATCTATTTATTCCCTTATCATCTTGGCTCTACAGAAAAGCTCTGATTCTAGTACACAATTAAGAGATTAAACACAAAATTTACAGCCCCGGAAGCAGAAAGCGATTGAAAGCACGACGTACGTCGCAGAACAAACGCGGTCTTTGCAGAACGTTTCATCCTTTAAAAAAAAAAAAAAAAGGCCATTAATGAACTTGAGTCAGAGATCCCCAGATTAAAGAAATTTATATTATTTAATATTTCTATTCCCATGTTGGAAGCAATTTGTGAATCTTGGGGATCCACAATCAACAAAATTGTACAAAAAAGACCCACCGCAATTGATGGGGATGACGCAGCACGTGGAACAACTGACAAAAGAATCTTTATTTATTCCAGTGGTGTACCACCTGGCCATAAATCTGTCAGAAAGTTATTAAATGCGGCCATTGTCGCAATGTACGGGCCGAATTTTCATAAACATTTTGTGAACAGTACTTCCCCATTAATGTCGCAATATCTGACTTAAAATATCATTGACAGAATTGCAAATTCTGAATGTATGTGCCTTGGTTTTAAATAATTAATTTTAATATGTTTTGTCATTAATGAGTAATAAAGATTCTACTGGTTAATTAGTATTTTTATATCTATTTTACATTTTACTGAGGTCTGCCAAATTTGGACAAACTGCCTGCAGAACATTTTCAACTGTTTGAGGTCATGTTACAGAACACTGGATATAATTCTGATCCTGGGTCTACAGCAGAGATGAAAACTTTCAGATAATTAAGAAGGGATATCAACTGAACAAACATATTAAATAATTAACTCATCATTTCCCGATTTAATTTAAAGCACACATTTCAATAAAATTCTTTTAAATTACGTCAAAAACACCACAATGTTAAGTAAAATTTCATTCATATTATGATTTGTGAAGATTTTTTTTTTATAGAAAATCATTTTAAATACTTTTTTATAGATATACATTAAAAGATTCTTAAAATAGAGTCAAATAACAAATAAATAAAAATTTTAAAAAATAATAAACATTACTTTTGAATTCTTTGCAATAACTTGAAAATAAATTAAAGTATTTTTTTCACCCAAAATCACGACATTTTGATTTCAAAATCTGGATATACCCAATTGATTTAGAATTATTGATTAGGTTGGAGGGGGGGAGGGGTTCGTGAAATTGTGACAGTTTGTGACAAGGGGAGGGGGTAACAAGAAGTGTGACATCACACATTTTGGTTAAAATAAAAACATTTAAAATCAGCAGATTAAATTTTGAAGTTATTTTGAAATTACCAGAATTTGGGGGGATTTTTTTAATCTGGGCTAAAACAACTTTCATGTGATTTTTTTCTCTCTCTTATATTCCTTTCTTTTCGAAAAATTCATTCAGGGTAGGTTCTGAGAATATGATAGCAGCAAAAATTCTTCACCATCAGAAGAAAACCTTCCCTTGAAATGTCCAACAGAAGATACTTCGCCCCACCTGGGTGAGTGGTAGAACTGGTAGTGGCACAAACAGGTTGATCTTATTGAAGCAGTTTTTTTTTTATTCAATCTGTTTAAGAGTATTTTGTGTTCATAAAGTAAAGATAAGATTTAAAGCAAAATATATCAAATTCCAAAATACTACTGTTTACAATTGCTCTTTTATATTAATATTTTATTACTATTGTATATTAATTATGTTTTTTGTTGTAAACCTTAATCTTATTTCATACAAAATAAGTACACATATAATCATTGTTATTGATATGCTCACAAATGTCATTAAAACACATAGTTAAAGTTTAAAAATAAAATTTGAAATATGATCTACAACGTAGTGCTTTGTTTCTGAACTGCAAGTATATGTTTATGTAATATAATGTGACATGTGACAAGGGGAAGGGAGGGGGTATGGTGAAGTGTGACACTTAGTGACAAAGGGGGGTCAAAAATATTGAAAAAAAAAAAGTGTGACATCATTTATGGACAGCCCCTTAAAATACAATTCATGTATTTCCAGGAATGAGTCAATTTGTCTTTATTCATTAATTTATCCAAATTTACACGACCCGAAGGAATTATTAAAAATTAGAGGCTTAAACCCCCTGCTCACTCTGCTCCCCAACCCCCAAGAATTATGTTGCGATGCTTTTGTGATCCCAGCTCACTTTGCTCACCCGCCATACAGTTATGCATTTCTGCTAGTAATATGAAATTATAAATATATTAATTACTGAAAGTAAATTCAAATTATCTGAAATTGCATGAACTCCTAAAATTAAATTTTCACCAATTTCTTAAGTTAATATCTTCTGGTAGCACAGTTATATATATATAAATGTTAGAAGATGTGTTAGAAATGTTAGAGAATATGTAATTGAATGTTGAATGCTAATATATGTAATTGCACGATGTTTAAAAATAAAAATTGTTTACATCAATCATAAATCAGTCATTTAGAACTTCTTTCCATACACAATCGACAATATTTTAAAATGTTTTATTTGCCCTTACTTCATTCCACCACAATTATAAACATGCCCTATTTTCAATGAAGTGTAGGCGAGAAAAGCTTTCCCACATGTATTCACACTCACTCCAATTATTAATCAGCCAAGAAATAACCTTTTCTCTCTGGGCAGTTATTTATGCGCTAAACCTCAGAAAATTTAAGTTGTCATGAGATGATATAACCCATTTTACAACCTTTTACCAAAAAAAAAACCATTTAAAGAGAAAAGTTGGCTTGAAACATGCTCATATTAACTATTCAAAATTGAAACCATAAGAATTATGTATTTTTAGCTTTTTAAAATTGATTAGATCGTAAGTTCACTCATGTTATGTTGCTCAGAAAGCTTCCCCACATGTATGCAGACTCGCTCCAGTTACAATTTAGTCAAGAAAGGTACAACATTTTTTCTCTGGGTAGTCATTTATGTTTTTTAAAATTCAGAAAATGTGAGTAATTGAAAGATGAAATAGCCCAATCCTCAACCTTTTATTCATTCATTTGCCTAATTGAAACTGCTATACTTAAACTTATTTTATTCAAACTATTTAACTAAAAAAAAAAAAAAAAATGTTGTCTCGGACTTTCCACCATTGTAAACAAACCAAACTTGTGAGCTGTTGCCAAATGGAGATTAAGAAATTCTACCCTTTTTTATCTCTACATTAGAGAATTATATATATAGCAGGTATACAAATTCAGAACATTGCCTCTCCCATAAATAAAGACATTATCCGATTTTAAACCGAAAAAATATTTTTTATTATCAGTTTTTTAAAATAATTTTTCACTCACAGATATTTATCAACAGTCCTTCTAAATAAGTGTCATGAGATAGTCACTTTAGAGCTATAGAATAATTTTTTAGCTTGTTCTAGATTTACTACTTAGTCTTTTTTTAATACATAATTTCATGGAAATGCTAAGCAATATAGAGATTTAAAAGGAAGAAGTTGCATAAATTTAGACATAGGGAAACATCTGAAAGAAGTTCTGAGAATTTAAAATGATCTTTGGGCAGTATTAATAGAATTTTGCAAAAAAAGTGGTAAATGGTCCAATTCTGGTGGACAAAAGAAAGCCTCTTTGCGAGATGACAAAATGATATTACAAATGGCATCGAGGGAAAATAATATTATGATGAATTGCATCAAGAATTAGATTGGAAAAACACAATTCACATAAGAATTATTATCCAGAAATTGATGAAGAAGTGATATTTGAAAGAACACCATAAAATAACATGGCAGAACTTGGAACAGAAAATTAAGTTCATGGTTATAAATGGCTTTCAATTCTATTTAGCGACGAGGAAAGTGGAACCAATGGATATAAATTTTACTTTCCTGATTTAAGTAACAAACCAAAAGTGTAGTTGGCAACAGGGCAGACGTTCAATAATGACATGGAGTATTTTTTGATTTAATGGCCAGATGTTTGTGGTGTTACACAGAAAAACATTGAACACTAAGGGCTATCAGTTAATATTAGAGTACCATTTGGCTCCACTACTGGATTTGCTAGGACAGCATGAATGTATTTTTCAACAAGAAGGAACATTGATGCATACATGAAAATAAATAAAATACAATTTCATCAGAATATCATCAAATGTAATGGACAGCCCTACCCTTAGTCTAGTTCTAAATCCTATAGTGAACATGTGGTGAAAGCCAGCGCGAAGAATAAGCCAATATTTTTCAAGAAAGCAACTTCAAACAGCGATTCAGCAAGCATGGTATTTATTAACTGCCACAGAATTCATAAAAAAAAGTCATTTTAATGGAAAATTGGGTATTAGAAGTGACAAAAAATCATGAGAACTGTGCTGGAATGTGCTGATACTGATGCTGTATTAAGTATCAGCATTTTTATGTATATTGTTAGCATTTTAAAATTTATCCATGAAACATTTGAATGTCTATGATTATGGTACACCATATTTTGTGAATAAAACATTTTTTGAAATTTCTAATAAATTAAAACCTTTGATATTTCCTATAGTATTTACAATCATATATATATAGTCATACCGCATAATATATTAATTTCATTCTCAGTTTTTCTGGGGATGGTGTTTTATTCTTGTGTCTATATTTTCGGAACAGGGTTGTATATGCCAGTTGATACCTGTTTAGGAGTTTGAGAATACATAATGATTTGTTAGACAAAGCAAATAAAGAAATAATGGATTGCAATCGATTTAGCCACAGAATTTAAACGCAACTCTCCAATAAATAGGACATTGGGAATTAATATGTTAAGCATTTCATATGCTAAACTATTCATATAACAATGAAATGAAATTTCAAGCCAACTTAATAAATACAGTGTAAATTAGGAATTGTTGATGGATCAAGACCATTATTGTAGAAATTTTTATTATTAGAATACTTTGAAAAAATGACGTTAAACCAGCGAGAGTGGTCTCCCCTAAACTTTCCTGTATACTCCTAACACATGTAGAGAAAAAAATAAGCTAAAAGGCAGTAAAAAGAACAAGAATGCCTAACGCAGTGGAGAAAGAAAAACGAAATGTCATACCACAATTTCAGAAGGTCGTCCAAAGCGGAAGTGGAATTAGCAGCTGGCATGATAACTAATAGGAATGGGTGCAAGATAAAGAAAAAATTTGCAATTTGAAGGACTTTTTTTTAAATGATTGACACAAAAATTGGACACAAATCTACCATTAAGGTAAGAAGGCCACACACCAAATTTCATTTATCAAAGTAATTTTTTAAAGAGGTAATTGCATTCAAAAGTATTCGATTACACAGACAATCAACCCTTCAACGGATTTGGTCCAAAATTTGATACAAACCTACATTCCTGATGATAAAAATGTGTACCAAATTTTATCCACCCTAGCTAAGTTCGCGAGTTATTGCGTTCACATTAACACGGACATACAGACAGACTTCCCGTGGACGGATTTTGTCCAAAATTTGGTAGAAACTTACAAATTATGTGCAAAGATCACATACCAAATTTCATTCATATAACTTTAATAGTTTCCGATTTAACGTGTTCACGGATAGACAGACATAATTCCAAAACTGTGTTTTTCAGATTCAGGGAGGTCTAAAACGTGGAGATTCGTCAAAATCTCGAGTTTGAATTTTTTGACAATTACAATACTTTCTATTTGTATACAAGAAAGTAATACCAACTCACTTTCTAAAAAATTTAAAAGTTACAGTTATCTTGTACCTGATTTGCTAGTCCATGAAGAGGTCCAGCGAGTCCATTCATTCCAGCAGAGAATGAAAGATATGGATCAGACAAAGCGCTTCCAACTAAGTGGACAGTGTGTGCACTTACGTTGCCTCCTTCATGGTCACTGAAATCATAAAAAATTAACAAATTTATCAATAGGAGGAAACATTTCAAATATACTACTTCTCACAAAAATCAGGATTTCCAACATTTAGAAGTCTACATTAATTAAAAAAAAAAAAAAAATCAAATTTTTTTTTTTTTTTTACCTTCACTTATGTATAGAATTTGAAGAGCCATTTATTCCAAGAACAATAAAGGCAAAAAAAAATGTCAATAAAAAAATCACAGTAACTTAAATTTCTAATACATGCACTCAATTTATTAATTTAAACTAACAAAAGAAAACATAAAGCCCATGTGAATCCCTATTTTAGCCAAATACATTTTTCATAGTTCTCTCTAAATATCGCCTACATGGAAACGTCAGGCAGCAATTCAGAATCATGCTGGTGTAATTTTTGGGAGTCTAAATATAAAAAAATTTCAGTTTGATTGCATCAGTGCAGAGTACAAATTCAGTCTCAATCAGTTTAAAGCCTTATTTCAAATGATATATGAACACACAGAAAAATATAAAATTAAAACTGACAATAACATAAGGTTTTTAATTAACTATTTTGTATATTTTATTCAGATAAGCAATTTCAGCTTGATCTCGTATATAAAGATCAATAATGTCAGCTAAAATACAGTATTTCACCCAGTCTTCAAAACTAAAATGAATATTTTCCATAACTTGCAACATTACATATCATTATGCATAATTAAGAATGATGAAAGTGTGAACACATTGAAAAAAGGTGTATTGCCTTAACCATCAGTCATGCACAAAGGTATATTTTAAGGTTAAATTACATTTGAATATTTTATCACTTAGCTTTATTAGACAAAAAGAATGAAAAGAGAAGCATTACAATACTGGTAACAAACTTTATGATAAATTTATAATAAATTAATAAGTTGAACAAAACAGAATATGGTTAAATTATAAAAAAAAAGGTTTCTATAATGCTTCAATTAGTATTTAAAGCAAATTCATACTTTATATTTGAAAACATTCAGATAGAATAATTCCAACCTTTCTACACATGCAATAACCACATTTTAAAACCTATTTCTAATAACCCCCTGCTTTTAAAATAACCCTTTCTATCAAAAAACTTGATCAGAACATCTCAAGTTAAAGTACTGTTATCAAAGTAATAAGTTGACTAAGTTAACTAATGAATTTAACTATAGGTTTCATTTTTAAGATGCATGAAGTACAAAAACATTTTGGCTCACAAGCAAACACACACTTTTATACACTCATGGCCAGTTCTGAGCAAACTTTTAGTTTATTACAAATAATAATTGTTCCAACAGTTATTAAGTTAATTAGCAGAGATTTCAATCTAGTTGAACAAAGTAATCTTCCAGCTTTGCCGGTATAACCGGTTATTTTCTGTGCATATTTAAAAAGCCTAGCACATAAGATGGGACACACTTATTTTGCCACCAAGGAATATGTATACTAAGAAAAAGGTATCAAAAAGTTGACGAGACATGCTTTGAGAGACATACAGCAAACAAAAACACTTTTGTTGACAAAACTCAATAACATAAGGATGGATCAAGTCTACAGTAAATTTCAAAATACTACAGCTGAAAAAGGGTGATGCAAGGCAATTGATTTGCAAATCAATCATTGGAAAGAGATAGTCAGCAAGTTTTTACTTCACTAACTAAATAGGCCTAGAGGGAGGTTCTGAAAGCTAGAGTGAACTGCTGGCGATTGTTGAGATTTTTGCTTTGAAGTGAACAATGCCAATGGGTATTAAGCATCTTAAAAAGTTGGGAAACTGTATCTTTCTACAACAACACCTGGATAGTGACAATTTTGTGTTCGAGCAAAATGGAACACTACCAGAATGGCAGATCAAAGGTTTTCAATTGAAGAGTTCTTAATAGCTTGACTGAGAATACAGGAAATTCAGATTTGGCAATTCAATTGTGGAAAGTTTGTTCTTCTGACATGAATTGTGTTTTTTTTGGTGGTGGTGGGGAGGGCTTTCTTAAGCCAGTCATTTAGAAGCACTCCACTCCATACAAACCTGACCATTAAAACTAAGCATGAATGCATACATGCCAAAATTGGAAACATGGCTGTCCGTAGCAGAAAGTCTAAGACGGCGGCAAATGCGCATAGGCCCACACGCAGAAACAGACTTGTGTCAAATTTTGAAATTATGATAATGTATATATTTCGTATTTAAAGTAATAAAAAATATCTATATTTAAGAAAAATATCTGATCTGAATGAATAATACAAGAAATATATATATCACTATCATTACAAGAATCAGAAATAATTATATGACATTTTTCAAAAACATGAAATGCAGAAGAAAGATATCTGGATTGTGATGTCATCAAAAAATATAACTAAAAGGTCTGCGCGCAATGTGAAAAAACTAGGGATGACGGTTATTGCAAAAACTGGTTTTCAGTTATACCGATTTATTTCACCTGTTTAATGACGGTTCTAACCGCCCAAAATAGCCGGGGGTTTTTAGGGGGAGGGGTATTAAAAAAACGGGGTTTTTTGTACATTTTTAAAGGAAATGAACTCATTGGTCAATATATTCATAATAACTCTTTCAGTAATGGTGAGAGGATCTGAGAATGAATCATGGCACAGTAGAAAATTCTGTAATATTTTTGCACTCCTATTTTTAAAAGGATCTGAAAATCTTTTGAAATAGAATTAGGTAGCATTAGGTTTATGGCAGTGGCGAATCAAGGATTTGGGTCGGGGCGGCCCCGCTGAGGTCATAAAAATTTTGTATTGTCATAACGAATGTCAAACCTCATGCCATATGCAAACCAAAACAATTTTACAGACTTTTCTCACTTGGCAATAAGAATCAAAGAACACTACAATACTTTTGATAATTTAAGAAAAATACTATCAAATAACTAGCCAAAAAATGTTTTCAACTGCTTCAATGCTACAAGTACAAGTGAAATGGATAGAAAAGCAAGAAAATTTTTGAATCTGTCAAGCCAGAAAACAATGTCACGATTTTATTATTTTTTAAAAAATTAAGAACAAACAGTTGTAGTGATTTTAAATAAAATCAAGAATTTTGGTTTAGCTGGGGGGGGGGCTGCAGCCCCATAGCCCTCCCCCTGGATTCGTTACTGGTTTAGGGTTATAATTTTTTAACGCTCTTGCGATTTTGTTCACTAAAGGGATAATGAAGCTTCCTTTAATATACTCATCTCCGAAAATTTTCTTAGTGGACATACTTGGCCACTATAACAATACACAAAATATACAATATTTCTGAGACCAATTAAATGACTACACCGGAAATCATTCTTGATGCGTTTTTAATTTAGAAGTGCAGAACATCATTCTGGATTTTCTTTTTTTTACAAGAAATACATAATAAAAAATAGTGAAAACGCTCTTAAACAGCGTGATTTTTGTCACCCATGTTAGAGCATCCCGGCACTGCTTATTTTGGTAACTACACCATTGATAGGTTGAGACTTGAGCAATTAATGAAAATGATAGCTGTACTCAAATAACCTGTGGTAGCTTACAGGGCAATTATCTGAAATAAACTCCAATATGTAGGAGCTGTGTATTGTTGGTACTGATTGAATCAAAAGTATTACATTTTAACGATTACCACGAAAACGAAACCATGCGCATGACCGATGCACCGCCTTTGCTACTTAACACAGTTTTGCTAATATATTATTTAACCATATTAAATAAATTTATTTTAATTGTAGGAATATCAATACATATTTTTTTCTAAAAAATAACTGCCCACTAAAATAATAGTGACCCGATTTTTTTAATTTAACCTCTTTTCCAAAGCTAATTTACCCGGTTATTGGATTTAAAAAAAAAAAAAAAAAAAGGTTATAACTGGACCACAACAAATAACCGAAAAAAGCTGGCTTTCAGTTTTAACCATCAAGTTTTTCTTATCCCTAGAAAAAAACTCATTCCCGCAGAAATTTTAATCTTACCCGTAGTTTGCTGAAATTTTTGACAAAATCCTAGTTACTACAGAGAATCCGTAGCAGTTGGCATGTATGCAAATGTGGAAAACAATCAGTTTTGCGATGGCATGGTCAGTTGTATATCCCACCCTTTCCAATCTCCATGCCATTTGGAATGAGTGCTGGCTGGTCGATGAATGCAAGATGGGGAGGGAGAGGTTTGGGGTGCATGGAGGTGGGCTTGTAACATACCTTAGCAAGGCATTCACAAGGGGGTCTGAATTTATTTATTTGCAACCCGCTCCAGTTCATTACAACTGTTTATCCTTAATTTCCCCTTTTTGGAAAAAATAATAACAACATTGCTTTCTGGCTTGACAGGCTCGAAAATTTTCCTACTTTTCTAGTCATTCCACTTATACTTGTAGCATTGACGCGGTCGAAAACATTTTTTGGGAAGTTGTTTCATTGTATTTCTTATTAAATTATCGAAAGAATTGTAGTGTTCTTTATGATTCTTATTGCCAGGTGAGGCCATGAGGTTTGATATAGGTCACGACGATACAAAAAATTTTATGGCCTCAGCCCAACCCCCCAGACCCGAATCCTAGATTCACCACTGGCATGGATATAGTTACAGACTCTGAATAAGTACCCTTTTGCTGAGATTGCTAACAATATTTTTAAAAAAGTGTTTTTTTATTTCATAAAAAAATGCCCGCCCCGGCCCAGCCTACTCAAGAAAGTGTAAGGCCTTCCACAGACAGAAGGGGAAACATAAAACAAAAATGAAGTACATTAAAAAAGAGTTTACAAAGAACCCCAAGGGATGAGCACAACAATTTAAAAAGCATCGCTTACAACAGTGAACTCAAAAAAATAAATAAAGAGCAAAAACACAAAACGCAAAGGAGCAAAACACAAAAAGCTTAATATTAAAAACACAAGACACAAAAAGATTTAGAGTAAAAACACAAAGAGCACAGACATAAAAAACTAAACATTAAAAACACATAAAAAAGATAACCAAATTAAAATCAATAGCATTTAAAACCAAACACAGTTACAAACAAAAATCGAGAGACAATGCGCATTACAAAAACTGCACAGAAGTACACAAGAGATCTAAAAACTTTACAATGGACAAGATAATAATTCAAAAGAAACCGAAACAATTCCTAAAACCGTCGAAAACTCGAGAACAGTTAACCGAGTAGTAGAATGAGACCGAGTTGAAGAAAATAATAAAAATTTCCTGAAACCAGAACACTCCAATCAAGTCCAAAATTCAGTATTAAACAAGCCTATTGCACAAGTCCCCACAGAATATGGAGATCTTTTAAAGTTGCAAAATGCACTCCCCATTTTTCAATGAATGGGTCTGAATGAAGTAGGTGTTGCACACAGTGACCCTACTATATAGATGGGCTAAAAAATGGAATGACATAGAGTGAATGTGAATGACAGCCTCCAGGACCATTTTCAAATATCAGCAATTCTGAACAAACTCAAAACACAGCCCCCACAACTGAAATACACCAAAAGTATCCAGTGGACAAGCACGGCTAAGCTAGAGAGAGTAAAAACACATTAAAATACCATATGAAGCTTCCATCATTATTCTCTGCATTTTGAAATTTGGCCCACTTCAGCATGTTGGTTTTATATTCTACTAGCCGCCTTTCGCCCGTTTAAATTAGTTTTTATTTTTGTATTTCAAATTAATCATAGCATCACCAGGGTTCATACACATTTCCTTAAAAGAAAATCAAGGACTATCAAGGACTTTTAAGAACTAAAAAAGCCAAAAAATAAGGACCTCTAAATTGAATAAACTTAACGAATTGCCGCACGCATTTTTAAATAAAATGTCTCATTTTTGCAAATTCAACCTATTAGATGATAAATTACATAGAAGATACATTACAAATTTAACACAACAAAACTCCTAAAAATATGAGTTAATAAATTGATGAAAAAAACCATTAAACTGGTAATCAAATTAAATATCTTTTAATTCCAAACTTTTTTCATTCCATTTTACATCTAAGGTATTTATTTTAATTTATTTTTCAGAAATTGTTTTTCTTAGTCAGTGCGATTGAATAAATAAATTTATGTCCTTTGACTTTTCAGCCTCCTTAGCTACATCATTTGCTTTCTCATTTGTTTGGTGTAGGTCCATTTGGAGGAACATTTTCTTTTGTTTTAAAAATCTATTTTCTCCTCTAAAGCTTTTCATTTCAGTTGATTTGTTTCAGTCTTTTCTTTGGACCTTTCACTTTCTAAATACTGCATGTATTTTGCTCTAGCTGAGGTGGCAGCCGTCCTCATTTCTTTAGTAATTTTTAAGTCATTCATAGCCCCAGATAGCTTAATAAATTCATAATTTAGACGCTGGGAAATATATGAAGCATCTTTCAAATTTTCTATTTCCAGGGCCTTGTTCACCGAAAAACCTCATTGTCCATGTGACAGTTTTAATACCATTTTGATAATCTTCCAAACTTTTTCATAATGATTATTGTTAAAATAAGTTTGTAAAAAAGTAACAAGGGAATCACTCTTTGGATTGAAAGAAGTAAATTCAAATGAATTTGGCTTTACAATATTTAACAGAAAATCTGCATAGAGTAACAAAATTTCGTCCAAATCTTTTTCCAAAATACGTTTATTTTGCGACAACACAATCAATACCTTTTTCATTTTTTCCTGTGCTTTTTCGGGATATCCAGCCATTACTCGTGGATCAATGCAAATCGCAGGTCTTACTAGTGCGTAATTCACAGAACATCTTTGCATGAAATGTTTTATCATTGTTATGATGTTTTTCCGACTATCCTGTCTGAGTGTGAAAACATCCTTGTCTGCTAATTCCTTATTTTTTATCTTTTCTTTTATTAGTTGCTCTGCAGCAAATCCTAAATACGCTTAACTTTTATCATTATACAAGCTTGGGTCACTGAAGTTGAATTTGCATAAAGTCTCAGGTTTCTCAATTCTTTCATTCTCTAAATGTTGAATGCAATCATTAACAAATTTTAAAAACATCACTGTCAAAAAATGGAAGTAAAGGTTTATCACTTTGATACTGTTCTAAAAATGGTTCCTTGTTGACAATCATTCCTATGGAACTATGGACCAATAAAGGCCATCTGTAACTCCTCCCTTATTTCCCAAAGTGTATGCGATGGATATGTATTCGTGGAACGCGAGCAGTGTCGTCCCCCCACCCCATTCCGCGAGAGTCACGTCGACCGAGATTACAGCCGCCGAGAAGGAGGAATTAGAAAAACGCTAATCGGTGAAATTTTAAATTTTTTAATAATGTCAGAGTAAAAAGTAAGGACTTTCAAGGACTTTTTAAAAATGGGACATAAAAATAAGGATTTATAAGGACTAAATGTAAAAGTAAGGACTTTTAAGGACGCGTACGAACCCTGATCACCCATTGCAGTTTCAGCCACAATAACTCAACAAAGATGAACAAAAACTGAATATTTTATTGCATTTGACAGATAGGAAAATATTTAAAGACGCGTATTTTAAAATGCCAGCAATACAATTTTGTATGATGCATTGCTGCTAATGAAACTTACAAACTGAGTTTTAAACAACTTTCACTCAATTCATCTATCACTCATCGGTAGAATGATTAACGCTGAATAGGGTTGCAGACGCCGAACATGCTGGAGGCCCGTGTGAACCAGTGGGTACAAAAGTGAGGCGGCAAAAAATTCATAGACATCTAAAAGACCAGGGAGTATAGGAGGTAGACAACAAAATTCAAAAATTAGTTAGTTTTCCTGAACACTATTGCCTTTTTGTAATTCCTAGTTTCAGGCCGTCATTTCTAGTATCAAATTTGACGAGTTATTGCTCGAGGAAATTCAAGTTTGACAGCAGTACTGTAATCTTAAGCCTAACCCAAATTTAATAAAAAATTACCTATAATGCAATATACAAAAATTTGAAAGCGTTATCATACTTCATAATTTTAAAATGGCAGGAAGACATGAGATTAAATGCTTGAAGAAAGGACGAAAATTATTTCAGTGTACCTCACACACAATAAAAACAAACCTGAAATCAAATATATGTTGCCACACTTTATAAAAATATTAATTTGAAGCAGAATTTCAGAAATGCAATTAATACTATAGTGAAAATTCTTTGGAGTTAATTTTCAAAGAAAACAATTTACACTATCACAACCATAACAATAGCGAAAGCGCATGAATAAAAGATTTGCTGAAATAATGAGACGGCTTGAATTTTATTTAAAACAATAAAAACATTATAACAATTCATGTTTTAAAACATTTTGAAACATTAATTAAAATTGAACAAAATGTCGCATGGAAATAAGATAGGTGTCATTAAAAAGCTAATTTTTTTTATCTTTAAGATGATGCGTTTTTTTTTTTTTTTTTTTTTTTTTTGGGTTATTTGGTTGGAAATTTTTTCAGGAAAAACATTAAAATTTAAAGTAATTTATAAATAATTTAAATTTTAATAAAAATTTCGAAAAATCCTTTCTTAGTGAACAACCTATTTCCCAAGAAGATTTCCAATTTCAAGTCCCAGTGGTTTGGGAAATTTAGTGATGAGCGAGTCATGGTGTTAAAGATATAAACATAAAACAAAAAAAATTTAAAAATACAAAAAAATTTTATGAAAAATACATAAAATCTCAAGAAAAATATTGGATAAAAATGCTTGAAGTGGTAAAATGTGTGGAATGGGGAAAAAGCCATTTATATTTTTGAAATTGGATGAACACTTTAGATAAATCATATAGTAGAAAAAATAACGCAAGGCAACTACAGTGCTAACTAAAAAACTGAATTGTACTATAGGAAAGAAAGCCATGGATCTATACAAACCTATGAATGGTCAAGTACAATCTCATAAGCTCTGTAAACTGGGTATCTTCATAGCCAAGCATTGAGGTAAAGTTGTGAGACCAGTCTTTATTAGTATCGATTGCACCGATGTTGCTCCCATCACGATACAAATTTTTGTAAATAGTAGCTGCTATTGGTGGGAGCTTAGCAATGAGGCTCATAGCATCATCATACGTCAACTGTAAAGTAAGGCTTTTTTGTAGGACTTCAAATATTACTTTACTATTACAACAGATGCACACACACTAGTATTTAAAGATTAATAAACTTAACAAAAACAGCTTTTAAATACACTTTTATTATTGTACTAAAAATATTTTTTATTTCAGTTATTTTCTATTTTTTAATCTTCAGCTTATAATTCGTTATAAATATTACAAAAACAACTAATACCTTGAAATAAATTTTTTCTCAAATTCATTCCCAGATGACTTGTTTGGAATCAAATTTAATTAGCCCTTTCCGGAACATGACATTAAATTCTTTGAAATATGATGAAAAAACATCATGAATGGGTTTAGTTTATTGTCTAAACAATAGAATATACAATTTTTTTTAAACCAGCAGGAGTGGTCTCCCCTAAACTTTCTCGTATACTTCCCCAAAAAGGTGCCGTTTCCCCTCCCCCCACGTGGATAAAAAAAAATTTGATCCTACTGTTACCCAGAATCCAATGACTACCAGAAGGCTTCTCATTACAGTGATTGAAAAATATCTAGGTAAAGAAACAAATTCAAAGAGATGCATACTGATTTTCCGCTCTCGACGGCTCAAGGACAAACTGACGTAATTCGTTCCATAGCTTTTGCGTGCACAGAAGATTGCTTCCAATGCGCATGCGCGTGGAGATAACGGATTATTTTTAAAACTAAATTATACAGACCGACAGACAGTCAACCCTTTGACGGATTTGGCCCAAAATTTTATACAGACCTACATTCATGACAATAAAACTGTGTACCAAACTTTATCCATCTAGCTATTCAAGTTTTTGAGTTATAGTGTTCGTTGAGTTAGTGACTTCGGACATACATACATACAGACAGACAGACTTCCCGTTGAAGGATTTTGTCCAAAATTCGATAGAAACCTACAAATTATGTTTAAAGACCACATACCAAATTTCATCCCCATAGCTCTCATAGTTTTCAACTTATGTTCACAGACACACATAATTCCAAAATTATGTTTTTCGGACTCAAGGAGGTCTAAAACGTGGAGATTTGTCAACATCTCGAGTTTCTCAGAATTTTTTGACGATTACAGTACTTTCTCTTTGTATACGAGAAAATAAAAATTGCCTCCTTCTATGGGGGGCGACCACTCTGTGCACACCCCTCCATATGAAAAGCCCTTCGAGAACAGCGATCTTGAAATGTTCAAAAAATAAAGTTTATTCTTGTTGGCATTAGAATTATAAATTCTTATCAACTTCGGGATAAACGTGCTGACACCATCTCGCACAGTGGGAAGTGTAAACAAGTTGTTGATAGAAATATGACGTCATCTGACGAGCGACTAATCGGATTTTCTTTCGGTACTTTCCAGTGTGCGGGATGGCATCGGGAATATGTAAATCGCCCAGAAAGGGTGAATATAAGTGCGTATTCTTTCTCTGTGAATCAGTTAGTACTTGGTTGTAAGGACTGGTGTGTTTGTGTATTTTTGCCGTGAGGCTTTCACGGTCCACAATGTTACTCATCTGTATATAGTTCATTAATAAATGTTTGTCATCTGTTATGTTTGTTGCCTTTTGAGAAGTCTTCCACACAAACAACAAATATGTCTTTAAGATTCCGCTGACGCTATTAATGGTTGCTCTGCTGAGCCTTCAACGTCATTTGATGATGAGAAAGGCTATCAATTCTTATAGAAAATCATACATTAAAACTTTAAGAATATTGGAGGAAAATTTTCAAGTGAATTTGCTAAAATTGTACAAGCCAAGTCTCCACAAATTTCCTATTTCAAAATCAAGGATTTTTCACATTTTTAAACTCAATATTTCCAGATCGGAAACGAAATTTGGCAGTGCTGCCAGCTACATTCCAAGAAGAGTACTATTATCTTCATTTTCGTGATTTTAAAGTGGATTGGGATTTTTTTTTCCTTAGAAAATTTTAAATTTGGTGTCCTCTTTTGTGACCACCACGCTGGAAAGGATTAATATATTACCCGATAAATAACTTCTGAAAATATTAAAATAGAGCATAGTCTACAAAAACATACCATTGTACAAAATTTTAAGACTAGCATATCCAGAGGCGAGTGAAAAATCGATTACAAATTTCAATACA
>BGPR01031904.1:0-10320 GCA_013235015.1 Araneus ventricosus | reverse complement strand
CCCCCAACTCAAACGATATCGCCCATTTAAATATCGCGCAGACGATAATTTTCTCCGGACGGTGCGCGGGAAAAAAATCGTTTGATAACAGCGATAAAGGGCCGAAAGATAGATAGAAATCGCGAGGTATCTTATGAAGATCATGAAGATGGTATGTCTTTAATTTTGGAAAGGGACAGCGAGAAAAAAAAGCTTATGATCATCTTTTTTTATATATTTAGTTTATTTAATAAGATTGCTCGGAAATTTTTAGTTTAACTGCTTTGGCCTGGTCGTCGATAACGATTAAAAACGATTGCGATAGCGATTAATGGACTGAGTTGATTAGAAAAGTTGTTTTCAGGGGCTATTCGGATGTTTTTTTAAATGAAGCAAAATCTTTGTGGATGATTCTGAAACAGTATTATTTTTCGGAACATTTAGTGAAAGCGTTAAAAGTAAAAATAAAAGGTGGAGCACATAAAAAAAAGTCAAAAATTGTTTTATCGAAGTTCGGATAGGGCGTTTTAGCTTTATGGTGCAACGAAAGCATTTTACTGGACTTTTTTTACGATTCAAATTCTCATGAATGTTGTTACAGTCATGGGTCACACTGTAAGGTGTAAAATCAGGATTTTTTTTTGCAGTTTTGAGCTATCAATGAAAATACGAAAAAAACTTTTTCTGTCACCATTAAGTATTTATGAAAACTTGTTAATTAATCGATTAACCAATTAAAACTGTATTTCAGTCTTTTCCTCTTCTTTTTAATAAAGAAGCCATTTTGTTTTTCCATTCATCTCTTGGTTTTTTTTTCATTTAATTATCATACTTATCCTTATTTAATATACTTTTGATTTTCGAAGATTGCATAGACTTTGTTGAAAAGTTAACTTGAAAGACGCCCGCAAGGAAAAAGTGCGGTCCGTTCCGCAATATCTGTCAGAGCGTTTGCGCACTTTTCCTATTGCGCCAATTCAGTACGCAGCTGGTGTCACGCCAACGGACAGTCGGTAGCTGAAGCCACAAGAGCGGTATTATTGTGACTGTCGGGAGAATGTAAGCAAGCGCCACGCCTGCGTGACAGTCGTCTCTCAAAGGTTAAAAATCTATCTATCGAAAGAAACAAAAGCAATGAATGAATTTCTAGTTAAGCCCTGGTATTAAAGCTAGTGTCACGCCAACGTGATAGTCGGTAGCCGAAAGCCACAAGAAAATGCATTTGGTGACAGTCGGGAGAGAATGTGCAAGCAGCTGGAGTAATGCCTGGGTGATAGCCGTCCCTGTTCGCGTGACAGTCGTCCTCAAAGGGTTAAAAATCTAATTAATAAAAGAAATAAAAGCATAGAATTGGAATTTTAATTTTTTAAATCTCTTCTCGCTAGACCAGAGAGGAAGAACAGGAAAAATAAAAAATAAAAGAAAATTTAATCTCGATACAAATGAAGGAACACAAATGCAGTCAACTCTCTTTCAAAACGGCAATCTCACAGAAAGTTTTCCATATAAAAGAGTGCAAAAATAGCGACACCCCTCCAACAACACGGAATTCTGACCATTATTCTATTATACAGTTTCCGATGCGTTCAATACATAACGTATAAAATCTAATTCATTAGATTGATTTCCTAAAATATAAAAAACTTTTTTTCGGATATTTTTTTCATCAACTTTTAGCATAGTTTCGATGGCTGGAATTCATTAGCGACGTCTCTTGAAGTTGCACTAAAGCTATTGGAAGATAGGGAGAGTGAGGGGGCTTTGGTAATTTTGAGCTTTCGTCAGATTACATCAGAAAGGCACCTCAGCCTGCAACTTTAAAAAAAAGAAAAAAAACTGTGATAAGTTGCAATATCCTGTCTTTTTAATTAAATGAAAATGACATATAAAGAAACCTAACTTCTCTTCTGATTATTAAGGAAACAAAAATGAAATTATAGAACATTAGGGAAAAATTAGAGCGACAAAATAAATTTCTAAAATGTGTACCCTCCCTCATTTAAGAAACGAAATTCGATTACGGCCGTACCTTCATAGCATTACCCACAAAATATGCATTTTCTCACGAACAGAAGAGGTAGACGTATTTTTGCATAATATAAAAAACAGCCCGTTTGCATATTATGTAAAAAAGAATTTTTGCATAATATGTAATTTTCAGTTAACAAATTATATAAAATTAAGTAATTTAAACATACGTACTTTAAAAAGAAATGGCTCAACAATACAAAACGATATGTTTGAGCCCTTTCCGAATAAGAACTTTCTATGCATGAAATTATCTGCAATGTACGAAATTCCACTTTCTGCAGAATTCCTCATGAAAAAATGGCAGGAGCTTCAACCAGGAATTTGAAAGTCTGTGGGCCAACGAAAATGCCTACCTAATAAAATAACTGAGGTGCAAAAAAACCACCTTTTCTTTGATTAACGCTTTTGAACTTTGCAAAATGGCGCTTTTTCAAATAGGATTTTGCACACCAGCCTCCGTAATGTAGGTCTAATACATGAATAATTTGGGAATCTCTCACTGGTTGTCTCTGTATGAATATATATATATATATATATATATATAGTGACGGAATGTACGTACATCTTGCTTTAAGTTTCAATTAAAAAGCGAACAGAAATTCCCTGCATTTCTTCAAGTAGGGATTTAACATATAGACACGTGATCAATGTGAAGGGAATAATAGCTATTTTTAGTAAATTACGTAAGTGTTTTAGGGAAAAGCATGGCGGCAATTCGTCACTGATTTCGCGATTTGTGTAGGCGCGTGGAAGTAATTAGAATCATCTTTTAGTAATAAATATGCCAAGACGCGAGATTTAATATACCTCCAGAGCTGGAAATAAAACGAAACTGGAGTTAAAGAAAAGCGATTTTGGAATACATTAATATAGTACTAAGATTTTAGAATATATAATATTAGAATTTAAAGTAAAATTAAGTAAGATTATTACATATATATACAATGGAAATGATATAGGAGAAAGTTGGGTAAGATGGCGACCTTAAGTTTTGGGGATTTTTCCTGACCTCAATATTTGTTTCTGGAGGAATATTCTTTCGGAAAAATCTTCTTGCAACTCTTTACTATAAAATGATATTTTTCTAATTTTTATTTTCAAATTTAAGACCTCAAAATTTTATTTTAGTAAAAAAGTCATTTTCGACATCTTACCCGACTGTACGGGTAAGATGACGAACTGAGATAACAATTTAATTCAACATTATTTGCTATCAAAGAACTATTTAAAACTGTTGAGATCACATCTTGATCATAACAAATTGCCCATATCAGGAAACAAACATAGTCGGACTAATGCTACAGCATAAAACAAATGAAATAATATCAATCGAAATTTTAGGTTCTAACCTTAAGAAATGAAATCAATTACAAAAATCGCATCACCATGGGCTTGGATTTTGTCCCAGCCAGTACAGGTGAAACGGGGACAGAGCTTGCAAATAAAACATTGGAATCCCAATTCAGTTTTTCTTTGCTCACTGCAAATGATGCATTCTTAGTTATTGAGGTCCTCTGAGTTCAGATTGTCATCAGCATCAACGTAAGGAAATTCAAATGAATGATTTGAGTCTTCAGATCCAGATCATCAGAAGTCGAGGTGTTGCTTAGATACTTTCTTCGTTTCTGTAGAATTTTATGCAGGTTTGTTGTGTTTAGTCTTATTAACTTCAGCCTTCTTCATCTGTCACAGTTTTCGTTTATCTTCTTTTTCCTCTTTCCCTTTTTTAATGAGATGCTCATTTTTCACTGGAATGTCGATAATGAGGTGCATGAAGGGCAAATGGCAGTCAGGTAGCACGACGAGCTCATGAATTAGCGTGGAGGGGTTCGTCATTTTACCCTGCACCCAATTCGTCACTTCACCTGACTTCACCTTTTTATTTAAAAAAAATACATTGAAGGATACCAGCTGACCAGAAAAATTAAAATAATACATAATTGAACACGTTTTGATTAGCTCTTTACGAATATCACATATATAAATCAAAAATAATTACTCCGTGAATGCTATCCTTTACCAAGAAGCAACCAAAAATTGTGTAGGAACAACTCAAAGACACAAAACTGCTTACTGTGAATCACACTAATCACAGGGTGGAATCGTTTGGTGACACGGGTAGCTGGTCGTTATAGGTCTCTGATGATGCAGAATCGAGACATTCATCTAGGGTAATTTTGTTGATTCGTCATCTTGGGTTCTCTTTCATCTGACCACTTCTTCTGCCTATTTATGAATCATTACAAAATCGATAATATCAAGTTGACTGTCAAAATCATATTTTTACCTTTTACATATTTAAAATTATAATTCAATAATTCTTTTTGTTCAAAATAAAAATACAGTAAAACTTCAATTAACCGTCATTAGTTTAATGGAAAAGTTTCTGTTATCCGTCATCGTCTAAAACGCCTCAAAGACACAGAAAGAGATGGTAAGATTATTTTAAAGTAACATAACGACTTCTATTCTGATTTTGAAGTTTATGTCGATCATTTTGTAAAATTAAATACAATTTGTATATGTCATCCACTCTTATTAATGGATTTTATTTTCATTTTCGTCCCAAGCCAGAAGTGAAATCACGTTACTGTGCATATGCGTTATGGGATTTCTATTATCCGTCATCGTCTAAAACGCCTCATAGACACAGAAGGAGACGGTAAGATTATTTTAAAGTAACATAACGTACACTGTAAAAAATATCCGTTTTTTTCCCCGGACTTTTTCCGTATATTTGACGGTTTAAAACTGTTTTGTTGATAAAACGGTTTTTCACCGTTTTTCGCTCCAGCCATAAACGGTTTAAAACCGTCAGTTCAAATTCTATTTTTCGTCATACGGTATTGCTTTCCGTACGATAACTTTCCCTTTTCTTAAATGTAATTTTATTGCATTCATTTCATGTTTTTAATAGGGTTCCATCTCCGTAACCTTAAAACACGTGTTCTGACAATAGTTGATTTTTACACCACTAGAGCTATAGTGACTTTAAAACTCAAATAGATTATTTTTACATGATTTTATGAAGTCTCCGGTGGTCTGGTGGTTAGAGCGACTGCCTTTTATTTCTATGAACGCGGTTTCGATCCCCTGCTCGGAGGAGTTAGAAGTTTTGTCACCATCTTGCATCGAAATCGTCCAAGTAAGTTCAATTAAAAATTATTTTAATTAAACTAATTAAAATTAATAATTAAGCCTTGATTAATTAATATTCCTAATTGATAATACACATCAGCACATTTCAACTCAACTCGAACAGAAGGAGAAAAACAACTCAACTCAGTCGATGACGACAGTTACTTCGATGACTTAATTTTTACGGAGAAAACTTGATTTCATACGGTAAAAAACCGTTGTGACTACAGATTTACTTCGTAACTTTTACGGGAAAAAATTGTTCCTGTATGGTAAAAAACCGTTGTGCCTACGGATTTACTCCGTAACTTTTACTGTTTTGCACAACCAACCCAGCTGCCAGTTTAAAACCGTAAATTTTACGGGATTTTTTTTACAGTGTACGATACATTTCTGGATATTACTACTCTGATTTTGAAGTTTATATCGAACAATTTGTAAAATTAAATACAATTTGTATATTTCATTCACTCTTTTATTAATGGATTTTATTTTTCATTTTCACCCAAGCCAGCAGTGAAATCACGTTACTGTGCATATGTATTTTGAGATTGTCTCCTGTCTATTCGGTTATCCGTAATCAGCCCCTGGAATGCAGCTCAATTAACTGATTGGATAAGACGCCACTGAATATTGGAAAATTATACGGCTACTTTCCCTAGACTTCTCAGGACAAATCAGTATTGTTACAAGATTCAAGCAGTAAAATTTGATTTCATTCGCTAGATCAGGGATTCCTAAATCTTTTTTCTCGCGTACCCTGATTAATCTTTTTATTTCGCGTACCCTCGCTGTCATATTCGTCCCTCCAACCATCCGTCTATCCAAAGAAGATTTTCTCAATAATGTTAATGGCTTGCAAGCGTAAGGCCAAACGATTGAAATGACGGCACTGATCATGCCTACAATTCTATTTCCCATCGACATGATCAGTGCGACGGTATGAACAAAAGTGACTGAACACATGAAGGACTTACTGTTGAATTTACATTTTATTCCATTTTTTACGGTAGTATTAGTTCACAAATGAAGGAGTATTGCAATAATTTCCTGCATTAACTTATAAGTGATAGTTAGAAATTATATTTCGTAATAATCAACTATTCAAGCGGTATATTTTATTGAATTGTAAGATTCACTTGGGAAAACAAAATTGCAACATTTTTAATCCTTATGTTTTCTTTGTTTCGACGTTACCAACTTTGGATTTCAAGTGTACCCCTAACTAGTCCTTCGCGTCTATAAAGCTATTATTCGACCCGTCATACTCTATGACCTCCCATCGGGGTACTTACTTATTAAAAATCTGAGAAAATAGCAAGTTTTTTTCAAAATCAACAACTCGCCAGGGATTGTTGGATGCCTTGAAGTGTCAGCAAATTAATTCATCAAGATCTCAAATTGATCCTGTTTTGGACTTTTGGTGAAAATCTTTTCTAAAAAAATTCTTGAAAAATTGGCCCCAGATTCTAAATATCTTATTGCAACTTCCACCATACGACCTGTCTGGAGCTCTCGCAGAGACCCACCCAGAGCGATGCTGGACTATAATATTAATGAAAACTTCCTGACCTTAAAGACGTCGGATGCCAGCACACAATCGCTGGGAGTCTGGACCAGAAATTCCAAAAAAATTCTGTGTTTCGACCCTACTTATCCTGCTATTGCCAGTAATTCCCGCTATTTTTCCGAGAGTTCAAAATTTAATTACACCATTCTTCATGCTAATTTTCGATTTTCATCTTTGTTTAGACCTTGTCAGCCTCCTTCCTTAGTCTTCAATAAGCGCAGCGTTGCAATAATATGGATCAGGACACGGAAACCCCCTTTTCCAAAATTCCGCACCACACTAGCGCTCTCAGTGTTCTCCACCAAAATTCCCCACGCTTCTTTGCCCCTCAGCTTTATTTAGCTTCCCTTCTAATTCATCTGATTTTAATCCCAATATCTGAATTTTAAACTATACTTAATTAAAGCCCATTTATAATTAGATGTGGATAAGGTGAACGGACGCTTCATGCCCGCCGCAATTCGTAATGAAATTCCTTTCCGTTCCATTGCGGTTGGGAACCGCGCCAGATTAATGTATTTTTAACTCTATTTATTTTGGTGATAATTCCTACTATCCTATTTAGCTGTGAATATTAATACTATTTAGTTGTAAATTCCTGTTCCGTCTCCACAGGTTGGGAACTTCTGCGCTAGATTAATACCCATATTGGGCAACACGAAGACCATTCATCGTAGACGGCGAAAATGAATTATTCGCCATGACGACGTGAGGGCGTTTCACAACGACAACGATTTAACACATGGGGCCACCAGGCTAGTCTACATACATGGTTCTTCTCTGGAATCGAGTCTCAAGCTCATCATCCAGTAGATCCAAATCCACGACTCCTACCCAACAGATAACTGAGGCCCTTTTACAAGTTTGAAGAGTTTTGCTTAGCTGGTAGCAATTCAGTGCAATTGCCATGACATTCCACTTACTCTTTAGAGCACCAGATAGCAATGGTCTTTTCACTTTTACTTTCTCTGCATACGGCGCATACAAGATATATTGTGAACCGTCAAAAATCTGAACTCGAGATTTTGACGAATCTCACGTTTTAGACCTCCTTGATCCGAAAACACAATTTTGGAATTATATCTGTCTGTATGTGTGTCTGTGAACACGATAACTCGAAAAACTATTAGAGCTACGGGATGAAATTTGGTATGTGGTCTTATATAATTTGTAGGTTTCATCAAATTTTGGGACAAAATATATCAACGGGAAGTCTATTCATCTGTATGTTCGAGGTCATGCGAACGCTATAACTCAAAAACTTGAAAAGCCAGATGATAAAATTTTATACACAGTTTTACTCGTCATGAATGTAGGTCCGTATAAAAATTTTGACAAAATCCGTCAACGGAAGTTCAATTGTCTGTATGTTCGAGGTCATGCGAACGCTATAACTCAAAAACTTGAAAATAGATGGATAAAATTTGCGGCCACAGTTTTACCGTCATGAATGTAGGTCCGTATAAAATTTTGGGCTAATAAACTACAACGGGTTGACTGTCTGTTTGTCTGTATAATTTAACATTGAAAACCTAATCCGCTGTCTCCACACGCATGCGTACTTCTGTGCTCGCGAAAGAGCAGATTACGTCAGTTTGTCCTGAGATTTGGCAAGAGAAACTTAAAGGAAAAAGGACAGATGCGTTTTAATCGGTACGCATCCCTTTGAATTCTTTGCCTAGATATTTTCAATCACTATACTGAAAAACCTTCTTGATAGTCATTGGATTCTGATAACAGTAGGTTCGAATTAGCCACGCGGGGAAGGGCAAACGGCACCTTTGGGGAAGTATACGAGAAAGTGTAGGGGAGAACACTTCATTGGTTTCACAGAAAAATCTATCTCATTTCTTTTGTTCCCACATTTGCTAAATTTTCACACATCTCTTGATAAAAGTCTTTTTTCCATATTTTACTGAACAAGTATCTATCATAATTGTATAAAAAATTAGCCTATAAAATGTCCTTTTTTTTGGGAATTATTAAAACTAGAAGATTTGTGCCTGTCTAAGACGGATTTAGTTTGTCAATATCTCGGATATGATCAAATACTGATTTATTAAATCTTGTTGTAGTAGAAATCTCGTGCACATCGGCAGAGTTTTAAGAAATTAAAAAAAAAGCATGAAAAAAGAAATGATTAATCAATTGATACTTTTATTTTGGCAGAAATATATAAATATTCAATTCCAAAATGTTAAGCACGAAAAAGAAGGAACTTTAAACGAAACGAAAGCAAGACTTACAGAAGTGAAAAATAAATTAATTCCAATGTAACTTATTTGACATTAACGGACTTGGAAGCGTCCATGAATCACCAAAAAAATAAAGAATAAATAAATAAACTGCGAAAATCAGTTGAAAACCCTGTCATAACTCCTCCTCTATTTGTTATTAAATCATCACATCGAAAACAGTATCCTGCGTGTATACTATAATTTGTAGACACAGACGGTCTGGTTCAAATCACATTTAAGTACGTAGCCAATGCCCAATATTCCTGAGCGTTACTGAAATTTCTGGCCCATCTAAATATAGATATTAACCCTTTAAGCGTTTCAAAACGTATTTTTCCTTCCGTTCTCATATTGAGTTCAAAGCAGATACTCTTGTCTCCATGTGTATAATTTCTTCAACTACTCAAGTTTAAAAAATATTCCTTAAGATTTCAGAGACTTGACTAAATGCACAAAGGTCGTAAATTATTCAATTTAAAAGCACATTTTCAAGACTTGGCTAGTACATCAAAAATAGCTAACCGCTGAGAGGCTAAACAGATATTTCCATGCTTTGTCTAGAATCAAATTCAATTTTAAACACTGAATGTAAAACACTGTCGTTAACAAAGATATAAGTAGTATCTCAAGTTCAATTTGATATGACCTCTATGAATTTCCAACAAAAATTGCTAGTATATTTTCCTTAATCTTATTTTTTTCTAATCTTCATATTTGAAGATTTACGCATTTCCAATTTTTTTAAAAAGATTTAATCATACGATGTCACAGACATGTGTAAAACGCACTTGCGCATGCCATTTAATATCCAACTGCGCGCTATCTTACGCTACACCATGTATTTATATCCTTTTTCATTCTGCAAGATAGGCAATGGATTCCGGAAATAAAACACGATGGGAGGCTGTCTTTTCATACAGCCGCTGCTGTTAAAGGCGTAGACTAATTTACTGCTTGACGCTTTTGTTTCTTCGAAGTTACTCGTGATTCTCTTTTGTTTCTCAGTTACTCGTGATCTCCTTGTTTCTCGAAGTTACCTCAATTCCTCTTTGTTTCTATGAATACTAATGTATGGAAAATTGGCGAAATAAAATGAAACTAAGGCTACAATGAATTGTTATTTATTTCACAATTAAATATATTATTATCAATTCCTTCGTTTTCACCTTCAATCGCTGAACTACACCTAACTCAATTTTTTTTGTAATTTTGTTGTTACTCCTTTATCTCTATAAAAATAAGACTCAGTTATGTTTTTTAACATATGTGGTTAACGAGATATAGAGAATTTCCCATACAACGTTTTTGTGGCGTTTGGCGTGTGAATCAAATTCAGCAATACGTAACTGAAACGAAGCATAACAG
>BGPR01031903.1:0-17782 GCA_013235015.1 Araneus ventricosus | reverse complement strand
CAGTTTTAATCTGCTTGCTTTTTGAGCCTTAAGATCCAAAGCTTCTGTTTCTTTGTTCAGCTTCTGTCGTAAACCTCCGTCATTGAATGGAAACTGTTGGAACCCAGTGATCCTCTGATATCTTCTTTTTTTGGATTTTTTCGCTTCTTTCTTTAATTTTCTCCTAGTTGCTAACGGCTTTCTTTAATAATCCTACCTTAGGCGGTAGACACTCTCTTGCTCTTTTTTCCTCCTATTTAATTATAGCTTTTTAACGTAACTTCTGTCTATACGTGTCGCTGGATTGCTTTTCAAACATGGTGTAGATTTAAGTTAAGATTACATTACCATGCTTTAAATGCATTCATAGATAAGAATATATATAAATATCTCCTTACGTATCTCCAAAATATTTGATTTGAAATAATATAATATAAAATCAAAAGAAAAAATTGCTTTACATTTGCAATTTTTTCTAATACAAATGTTTAAAAAAGCCCCCTGGGTCAGAGTTGTGGAGATGATGTAGCGATTCTGTGAAGAACCTATGGACGATTAGGGATGCCAATCACTGTTTTTAATATCAAAATATGTTTGGTATTGTTATTTTTATTGTCTAAATAACTGTTTTGTTTAACACATGTTTAATTTTCTGAACTTACATTTGAGATCTCTATTGGCGATGTTGATTGAAGTGTTATGAGAGATGCTCGCTCCTTGCGCTTTTATCTCAAATGTACCAAAGATCAAATTCCTGGAGATAGCAAAACTAAGAAAAAGTCAACTAAAGTAATCAAGTGAAGACGCAAAATTTACATGATATAAACCAGTTTTTGGAATGTAAAGAGAAATCAAAAATCACAAAAAGAAAAGTGGAGACAGCCATTTATGGGAGATGAACTGAGACCTTTGGGTTAGACATACCGATCCTAACCAGCTAAGCAAAGGAATTCTAATGTCCGAGGGGATATATGGCATCAGATAAGATATGAGTGAAGATGGCAGGAGTCGACAGAGCAACCCCAGCTTGTTTATATTTATCTGAATATCAGTCGATGAGTCGATGTAGTGCGATATGTGCAGATTAACCTGCCAGATTATGTGTAGCGCAGTACTTGCAGACTTTGCGAGCGAACATGTGTCATAGACTTATGCTCTGAAATGTTACAGGCTTGAAATGGGAGAGCTGCGTCTGCTTAGAGTTGTCGTGCTGCCATCTGGTAGAATGTGCAGAAGAGAGACCGACTATTTGTGTGCCATCTATTAGTGGGACTGAAAGTTGTTGTTGGTACGCGTTACTTGTCCGCGAGTCACCATTTCATGGGGATAGGAACGGGGACCTGCTACGGTTCCCACTGAACATGCACTACTAGAGCCAATAAAAGGAATTCCGTCTGAGAGCGATATTGATAATATACATCAGAGTAAGATGTGCAGCACGGTGCGCCACCACCTCTCCAGCGAGAAAAAAGCTTTGTAAGTTCAAAACGTTGACATCTGAAAAGTGCAAGTGTTCCAGGGATTTGCCTAGCTTGATACAGTGCAAAAAAAATGGAGGATAGTCGGAATCTGAAAAGTTTACACCCAGTGATACGTTTGAAGTAATCGGAATCGGTAAATGGACATCATTCTTTATGACGGAAGGAAAAAATTTGGAGTGAGATCAGGTTGTCGCTAAAAAAATAAAATCGTATAGTATTCTGAATTTTCCATTCATTTGGCTTCTTCTGTATATAATTTTTCATAGAAAGTAGTAAATCTTCAATGTGATATCCATTGAGATCAGAGAGCCTGGTGCGTTAGTTTCAAGGAATCCATGTATTCGTTTTCAGTAATGCCTGATGTCCAGGGTCCAAACAAACCGATGATGAATGTTTCACATAATTTTGTAAACTCTGCGCGAGGAATTTGATAACACTTTTGGAATGAATATTCGAACACTGTAGTGCTTTTTATACGAGAGCTATACTTAGTAAAATACGTAATGATTATCGTTGATGGATATTGATAGGATAAGTAATTGCAAAGAGTAATTAGTGAAAATGCTATTATAATTAGAAACGGAACCAGCCTTATACCCATTTAAAAGATATGTATACCTTCTTAGATTTCATAATTCTCAGTTGTTCATTAAACACATTTCGTGTTTTACACTAACTATAAATTTTATATCTGCTAAAAGGGTTTAATACGATGAATTCTTTGAGTAGATCTTTGTTTGGAAAGGAAGAGTGTCCAAATAAAACAGAATTTTTTCCTGTTTTGAAGAGGGGGAGAGAGAGGAATCAAAAATTATCGTCCATTCCAGCTTATATTAATTTGTCCGAAAGTCGACTTGAGAGAGAACTGTTTCAATCTTAATCGACGTAAAGACGAAGGTAATGAACAGGAGAAATCCACCCTAAAAGATAAAAAATTTTTGCTAAGAAGAAACTGCCAAATTCATACGTAACGATAAGGAAATTTGACCATCTCCTTCAAAGATCGTGGATGCGTCCACTGTAAAGTCCGGTGACAAACGCAAAAGCAGTACGGTATATTATTTCAATAGTAAGGATTCGCTTTTAGCAGACGTAGCTGAAAAACATGGCATCCATATATTCTCTAATCTTGCTACGATAGTTGCATTAACCATTTGTACAGTGAGTAGTTCTTGTCTCCCAAAGAATTGGCTGCGATATTTGAGTGCGTTAAGTCAAGTATCATAGCCTTTTAAGATGTAAGAAATGTTGTTTGAAACTAAGATTGGCAGAAAAATTAGGCCTAGAATTTTGATATTGTGGTCCAAGGAATATTTCTTGGATCATAGCAACTTTAAATGGGAAGAAGAAGGCATTTGTTTGTACTGGAAAAATTAATGGCTTGCAATTTTCAGTTTGATATTGAGCTCTTAATGCATCACACCATTGAATTAACTTTTGTTTAGAGAATTGTACATATATTTGAGTGCAGAAGAGAGGTTTGAATCACTGCAGCATATCAAAATATCGTCAGCATAGATGAAACACCCGTTTGTGCTAAATACCTCGAACCGAACGAAGCTGGCAGCAATTGGAGAACAGAGGTCTTAGTGAATTGGCTGAAGAAGCTAATCGTAATGATGAAGCGTTCGAAGATGTTCCGCATGCTCCTGAAGAAAATGAATTGAAAGAAAATGCTCCGAATTTCAAAACGTACTTCAAAGAGCTTAAAAAAGTTGTCGAAAACAGTGATATAATCCTGGAAGTTCTTGATGCTAGGGATCCTCTTGGAAGCAGATGTCCCCAAATAGAAGAGCTAGTTGTCAGTTCAGGTAAGAAACTGGTCCTAGTTTTGAACAAGATTGATTTAATACCAAGACAAAATTTAAATGACTGGCTAACTTATCTCCGTAAGTCATTGCCTGCAGTTGCTTTTAAAGCATCGACACAAACGCAGAATAACAATCTGTCTCGCTCTAAAATTCCAGCAGTTAAATTGAATGAAAGCCTTCAGTCATCAAGTCCTTGTTTTGGAGCATCGTTTCTTATGAAAATTTTGGGTAATTATTGTAGAAATCAGAACATTCAAACCTTTATCAAGGTTGGTGTAGTAGGCTTTCCAAATGTTGGAAAGAGTAGCGTCATAAACAGTTTGAAACGTTGTCGAGCATGCAATGTTGGAAGCACTCCAGGGCTAACAAAAGCTGTGCAAGAAATATCTCTGGATAAACACATCAAGATTTTGGACAGTCCTGGTGTTGTACTTGCCAGAAGTGATTCATCAGCAAACCTGGCTCTTAGAAATGCTGTTAAAGTCGAAACATTAAAAGATGTTATTACACCTGCTGAAGAAATTATAAAACGTGCTGATCATCAGCAGTTATGCCTTCACTATACGATACCGCAATTTTCGTCTTCTGAGGAACTTTTCTGCCTGTTAGCCAAAAGAATGGGAAAATATAAGAAAGGCGGAATTCCAAATGTAGAAGAAGGTGCCAGACGATTGATTAATGATTGGAATCGTGGAGTCATAAAATATTACACACATCCACCTGAGGAAGAGCAGAAATCGTCATATTTGAATGCAACTATCGTGTCGGAATTTGCTAAGGCGTTTGATATTTCAGCACTAGAGGAAAAAATGGAACTTGACAAAGCCCCAGAACTCTTTCCAAGCCACGGAGTACTTGCAAAGTCATTGGGAGCTACCAGTGTTGATATTTCAGCTAATGATGAAGAAGAAATGGAGTTGGAGCAGCCAGAAAAAAAAGTGACTGTGAAATTTGATAAGAAAAAAGAGAAAAAAAGTGTGGAATCTGAGCCTAAGTTGATTGCTGAAGAAGAGCAGCAAAATAAACTTGTGAAAAAGAAATTTAAGCAGATGAAGAAGAATCGCAAAAGGGTAAACAAAGCAGCTTCTGCGCTGTCTGACACTCTTGTCAATGCTTTAACTCTGTGAAAAATAAAATTTTGTTTATTTTCATCTGTTCTTATGTCATAAATATGTATTGAGTAGTGGTGACTATTTGATTTTTATATGACAGTTGATGCTCGTTATACCGACCCTCTGCGTCCCATAGCAAAAGGTCTTTATAACGAGTGGTCGCTATAGTGGATATAATTAAAAAATGTACACATGCATGTTCAGCAGTTCCGTAAAAATAGGTTTTTAAAGAGATTCCAACTAAATACTGAAATTATTTTTTATCATTGGTATTAAAATTTTATCAATTAAAAATATATTTCGAAAATGGATTTTAAAGTAGAAAATAAATGAATTTTTATAAAATAGTGGGAAAAGTGTCTTCTGAATTCGGATGTTGTATTGGGATTGGACGGTCTTTATACTGGAAGTAAAATAACATAGTGCATGGGAAACACAGTTGGGGATTTTGTAACTGGGCTTTATAATGTGTGGTCATTATAACAAGCATTGACTGTATATATAAATTTTACTTTTTAAACCGTTATGACAGTATTATAATAAAAGGTGAGCAGAGTTATATGCTGCATGTAAATATGGTTATTTTAAAATATGAATAGTCTTAATATGTATTTAAAAAAGTTAGAATATTCCATTTTTCTATACTTTGCGTATATGATGGTGTAGACTGTTTCATAAATTAATACTTATTTCTTTAATATTGTTTGAAGTTACAAGTTACATTGTGCTTCTGATTTTGACAGAAGTTTTCATTTCAAGAAATCTAGCCTCATATAATATAATGGAAACTTTACGGGTAAAAGTAATTGTATACTCAGCAATAACCTTTGGATTTTTAAGTTCTGAGCACTAATATGCAATTGGGCCCTATTAAATAAAAATAGTGGATCTTTAATTTCTAATACAAGAAAGAACATACTCGTCATTTATTCTTATGTAAATAGTATTACTTAGCTTTTAACATATTAATGTAATAAAATAAAAACAAAACTAATATATCTTTATTTTCTTCACTTTAATTTTTGTTTTAAATTTATCTGTTATCTCGTTTAAATGTAAGTTATTTTTCTTTGAAAGCAGCATTAGTTTGCATAATCTTTCTTATGCCATTATGGATCTTAAATATTCTTTAACTAGTTTTCAGAAAAAATATTAAGTAGGATTTAATCATGTTATAGCAGTTTCTGTTCTACTCGTAAGGTAGGTCACTAGATCCCTGGCATATGTCTAGTTAACTAATCTTAGGGATGCTTATATATATGTATCCCTTGAAACCAAAATAATGTATGTAAACTGATATCTCTGCTTATAAGAATTAACTTCGTAATTGATTTGTTGAAGATTGCTGGTAAGGTAAGTATCACATGCTAATTTTGTGTGAATTGTATTTAATTGTTAGGCTTTTTCTATTTATATACAATTTTATATGAAAGTATATAAATGTATCTAAAGTATACAAGACTGTACTAGGTCCCAAGTATATATAGCAGTGATTGCACTCGGGATTTATCCAGATTGTTTGCCTTCTCAAATTGGAAAATGTGGTCTATTTTTAGATTCACTATTTGACTCAAATTTTGATTTAGAATAAATGTATTATTAAGTTAGAGTAATAATTTTAGAGATTATATATATTAAACTCAATGGACTGGTCAAACTTCTTGCTGAAGTAAATTAGTGAAAATCCAGTCATTTTTTTGAAATATGTGTTTGTGCATCATATTATCTGTCTGCCTGGAGTCTACGGTGCTGGCCTGCCTCTCGTCAGTTTTTCTTGGCTCAATTTCATTTGCCGTCAGCAAATACTGATTTGGATATTCAGCATGCTTTTTATCGTTCTCTTGCGCATGCATCACTTGAAAAGGAGAAATTGAGCACGTAATGCCTGCAGCATTTCAAGTGTTGGGCAAATTTTTTAACTTAAAAAAACATCAGCGGCTTCGCTCTCAGCATAGCAGGAAAATAGTAGCTCCGCTTTTTCATTGAATGTTAGGAATCCAGGTTTTTAAAAAAATTCTGAAAGCTAGAATTTCCGCATGCAATGCCTGCAGCATTTCAAGCGTGTACTGGGCAAATTTTTTTAACTTAAAGAAACATCAGCGTAGCGGAATATTCGTAGCTTCGCTCATTCATTGAGAAATAAAACACACAGTACCGAACCGATATTCAAACCGAAGAATTCCGAACAAATTTTTATTCAAATTCGAATGAATCGACCAATCATTTCGAAAATATGAAAAAAACAGTCCAATCGAAACGAGGCACAATATAGCTTGACGCTCAAAACACTGTTGAAAAGATCAATTTCCATGCATGATACTCGTTAAAAACATTGCACAACCAAAAATGTTCTATCATCTCCGTTCTTGGAGGCAAAGATTTTGCAATTCTAAGAGGAACGAAGTAGATGGGCACCGTAGACTCCACATTAACCCTGCAATTATTTGATTTTATGTCAGTTTTTTACCGCACGTCTAGTTTTCAGGATGTTTGAAATGGAGTCGTAATCATGCCTGCATATGTCTGGTTTTCCAATCTTGGGGACATTATTACATGTATCCCTTGGAACCAGTGGTGTAGTCATAAATTAAGCAGTGCTGGAATGCTCTGACTTAGTGATATTTTTTTTCGGGGAAGGGGCAAAATGGACAGTTGGAATTACTTCTTAAATAAAATACTTTTTTACATTTTTAATGTATAATTATTTTATCTAGGTATAAGTTGTGAAATAATAAAACGCCTACACTTTACACCTATTTTATTTTTGATCAAACATTAAAATAATGTGTACTGCAGTAGAAAGCATGAGTACAATAAAGATGTTAAAGAATATTTTTTAAAAAATTTATGTTGATTTCAAGTTATGCTAAAATTAAATAATAATTAAGTAAGTAACTTAAATAATAAAATCATAACATCCAATTAAATGTTTTGCAATCTTAATTTTAATCCGCTGCCACTTTATTACTTTTATTAATTTAAATACTTAACATATTTGGACTGTAGGGATTAGTTAAAGACTGCATTGTTTTAAGGACATATCTTAAATTTTTTTTCTTATTCATTTCTCTTAAAGAAAAAACAGTACCAGAACGGAGTTCCAGCAAGTTTCATTCATGGAAATTATATCCTCTTTGAATTCTGATGCCTTAATTTTTTTTCACATTATGAGAGGTTTGTTGGTAGACAACTTAAAGAATTTTGAACTTTACTTTCCCCCCCCCCCCCGGCGTGTCTGGATTTCAACTAAAAAAATTATGGCAACCCTTGTTACCCATCATCTTCTAAAATCTAAGGCTCGGGCCTCAAAGACGCAGAGGGAGATGACAGATAATATAATAATACTTTTCTGTACATTAATTACTACTCTTATATTGAAGTAAATTTTGATCATTTTGTAAAATTAAATACAATATGTATGTATTATTCACTTTTAAAGGATTTCATTTTCGTCTCAAGCCAGCATTGAAATCACTTCACATATATATTAAGAGATTTTTGTTATCCATCTATTCGGTTAATCGAAGTTACACTGCAGTTGGTTTGTTGAAGTTTAGAAGTAGGGTAGGTGTCGCATGCTAATTTTGTGTGAATTGTATTTAATTGTTGTGCTTTTCTTATTTGTATGCAATTTTATGTGAGAGTGTGCAAATGTATTACTTTCTTACGAAGTGCAATACCTCTTTATGATAGATTATTTTGTCTTGTGTATAATATTGTATTAATTTTTGCAGTAATAATTCCAAGACTAAATAATCCTTTACTATGAAATTATGGTAACTGTATTTGTATTCACTGGCATATTTGTGCTGTAGCCATTCATAACTTGAAAGTTAAATCCATCAATATTGTTTAATCTCTTTATATAAATGAGCAGGATATAGAGAATTGAATAAATGACTTCAGTACTTTCCGGCGATATTACAGTTAACTCTCGAAATCGAAGGGACACGGAAAAAAATTCGAGATAACGAGGTTACCCTCCCAAGCATTAAAAATTACACATAATTACAAGGTAAGGAATATATTGTAAAATATTTTTGCCAGATAGAGTTAAATGTCTGAATAAAGCAATAATTCCCATATTAATTCATAGCAGTGATATTAATTTACAGAGAAGTATAAAATTTTTAAAACAAAATGTATTTGTAATAAATTACTACTACTTATAGAATTTCTTTAAAAAGTTCAGCATAGTGACCTGGCGACACCTTTTTCAAATTACTTTTCTGCTAAGTTTTCAAACCAAAAAATTGGTTCTGAAAAATCCTCTTTTTCCACGTTTTCTGAATATTCCATGAACATGATGTGAACAGCATCTTTAGCCTGAGCCGCAGTAATGTTGATGTCTGCTGGAACATACACCTCTTCCTCATCACTCGAAGGCGAAGAAATTGTTTGAAAAACGATGTCATCATCAGTCCACACACTTGAAAATCTGAGTTGAACTCCGTAAATTTTTCAAATGTTGTCGTTTTAGAAAGGTTGAGGATTTTTGAAGCCTTCTCCCATTCTTCACACTGGTATGTTTCTGTGTGGAGTTCCTGCTCTTTATCTGATTCACTTTCCACACTAGAAAAACCAGCATTTTAAAAAGAGGTTTTGATTTTCTTTTGTGTAACGTTCATCCACGTTCTGTCTACCATTCTCGTAGAATCAAGCATATTAAACGGTTTCATTTTCTGTTTTTTATCAATTGAATCCACAACCTTCTTTACAAGTTCCTTCCTGTAAAAAAACTTTAAAACTTTTTATTATCCTCTGTTTAGATGTTGCAGCTTGGAAGTCGTGTTAGGTGGGAGGAAAACCACCTTTACTGCTGTCATTTCAAGGATAAGGCTGTGAGCCGTGCAGTTATCAATGAATAAAATAATTTTCCTCTTCTCTTTACACATTTTCTTGTTTATTTGTTTTAACGACTCTGAGAAAAATTCACTCGTCATCAAAGCTTTTTTTATTTGCTTTATAATGAAGTGGAAAAGACTTAATGCCTTTAAAGCACCTTGGGATTCTAGATTTTCCAATCATCAATTGTTTAATATTCTTAGTCCCACTCAATGTTGGTAGCTAAAAGTAACGTTACTCGCTCTTTACTTTTTTTTCCTCCATGGCAGGTTTGTCCTTGGAAAACTGCAGTTTTGTCTAGCAGTGCTTTGAAGAAAAGCCCAGTTTCATCAGCACTGAGTATTCTTGCAGAAGATCAGGAAGAGTTTTTATCCATTCTGAACAAAGCTCATCACTCACTGATTGACTTTCAGCACACAATTTTCGAAAGACAATGTTATGACGGTTTTTAAATATTTTCAGTCATCCATTGCTGCTTTTGAAGTCTTTGTGCCCCAGTGCTTCTGTGCAAATTGTTCCACTTTTTCTTTAAACTCATTGCCTAAAATAGTAAATTACAATCTCTGCATTGTTTAAATCATTTTATGAGGCATTCTTCTAATTCAGGATCTTAATTCGAATATTCTTCATAGATCTTTTTTCAGTTCAAAAAGTTTTTTAATTTTCTTTCTGTCCTGTATTATTCAATATTTTTTATAAAGTCGATGCTAGAATTTTAAAATCCTTAGCGATTTTACCTTTCTTCCCGCCTTTATCAACAGCTTCGGCAATCTCGACCTTTTTCTTTACTGCGAACACATTCAACTTTCGTTTAACGCTTTTTTTGTATCTATGGCAAAACCTTACATTTTTGCAACTCGAACTCGCAGTTCACACACTTTTGAATCGCAACTACACCCCACAAACGTTTTTCGCAGACTTATTTAACACGTGTAGTCAAGTTTGTTGAACCTGTTACATAAACATAACATCTAATATGCTTGCGTAACGAATTGGTGAGAATGACACTCATTAGATGCAGCTGATACCATGCGACCTTGAATATCCAATTGGGTGTAAAGGGAATGGTATTATCCCTTTTGCAGCAAATTCTGGGAAGCATCCCCTACGTGAGATCTTCATGAAGGTCACAATGTGACTAAACAGCAATTTTCAAGGAAAAAAATATTTTTGGCTTCGAAAAAAATTCGACATATCAAGGGTTTGAGTGAAAACTCTTCGAGATAGGAATTGAAATTAACATTAGGAGAAATACGAAATTTCAAGGGGAAAAATAATTTTTCGAGATATCGAGAGTTCACTGTACTTATACTAGTTGGCTACATTGTGCATTATTAACTACCTTTTTAAAGTTTTAACTAATTAATTTTCTTATATTCAAAAGTTAACTAACCAAGGCTGAAACTTTATTTAAAGTTCTTATATTTGAAAAATTTATTAGTAAATTATCTAGTTAACTTCCAAAATTTTGGTGCAATTAGAATTAAAGTAAGCATTTTTGCTATTCAGACAAAAGGAAATAAGAAAAGGCAAGTACTGTAACTATCAATGACATTATTTAATCTAGCTGCTTTTAACTTAATACAAAAGATTCTGATGATTTCTTAAGGTAATTTTTTTATGGATCTTCCAGCTTCTTAAATCAATTTATTAAAATGCGTATTTTGGAGGATGTTTGTGTAATTGGATCATTTATTGCAATAAGATATTTATAACTTTTTGAAGTACATTTATACAATGGAAGTGGAAAATGCATAAATCTAAATGTTGCATGAATTTTAGAAAGTTAATTATTAAGAACTATTAATCCAAACTATCAATAGATTTTCCAGAAATTTTGTTCACAAACTTTTATGAAGCATAAGTAAGGCATATTGACAATCTTTTAATAATAATTTATTAATTACAAATTGTTTCCATATATAAAAAAGTTCATGGTGTATTTAGTATTGTCGTTCCTATTGAATGAAAATATGAAGGATTTTAAATAATTTGCCTCCCAGTTGTGCTAATTGCAATACTTAATTAAATTTTAAATCATTTTTTAACTATTATTAATAACTTACGGGGGAAATTAGTTTTCTCTACTTTTAAAAATCTTTGTCATCTTATTTTTTGAGAGTCTATGAGATTTAAAAAATTTGTTTATTGCTACTGATATTATCATCTTAATTAAAAATAAAGTTTGCAGAGGATAAGAAAATTTTGTGTATTTTTATCTAAAAACATTTTTTTTCATCAAAAATATTTGTTTCTTTTTAAATGCATTTATTTGTATGTGCATAATTTTAGCATATTACTAGTAGAAATAAATAAAAATATTTTTATTGTGAGCAGTGAAGGGTATTTCAGGTACAATGTGAGACAAAGTTTTACTATGCTTTTTTCCCCCCTTCCTTTTTTGCAAAATATGACTTGCTATGAATTAAAGGAAAGCAGTCTTATTAAAAAGGGATAACATTTGTTTAAGAAATGTTTTTATATTATTTACTATATTTATATTACTAATTTACAAATTAAGTACTTATTAATTTGGATATGCAAATGATTTAGGAGTTTGAGTTTTTGATGCTATAATCACAGTATATGTTTTCTTACTTTCTTCACTTTTAAATTATTTTTGATGTGTATCAGCTATATTTAAATCCTTTTAATTATTTTAAATTATCATGTGATGCAGATTTGGATGATTAAATTTTATTTTGAATGCTAAAAAAAGCATATGTGCATCAAAATGGTCTTGAAAAAGGTAATTCATATGAATTATTCTGAAATTGGAAGATTTATTGTTTTAATGTGAATTACTTTTTTAAGATCTACTGTATCAAATTTTATACATGGAAATATTTACGAGACAAAAAAGCAACAGATAAAATTTAAATGTATCAAGAAGAACAAAATAAGTTTGCTGTGGATAAAAATTGGAAAAGAGAAATAGAAGTTAGATTTTAAAATTAAGTGTGTACAGAAGAACATAAACTGACTATATTTGGGTGTGCCTTGGCAAAATTTGGCGAATAAAAGAAATATCAATGTTTCATTGTCATTTTACGATATATAAATTTTATAATATTTCTGGACTTCTTGACAAGATCTTGGGTTGGTAGTTTCTCAGTTACCTCTAATGCAATTATGGGGCTACTATCAAAGAGTTTTATGCAGAGTTGCAAGCAAATAACAAAATAAAAGGCAAAGAATGAGAATTTTTTTTTCTATACGAAAAAAAGTAATTTGGATGGTTTCCAATATTCTGTATCATTTTTGGACCATTCTTGTTTCTATCCTGCATGTAATTTTGTTAGCTTGAGTATCTTCTTGCATTCCACATGTTTTATATATTGGTTGCCCAAAATTATTTTGCATATATTTTTCTATGCATACTTAATGCTAATCTTACTTTAATTTTCTATCCAGTATTGAATTAAGATATTTAACTATCCAAATCTATATCAGATACTTTAAAATGTGTGAATTTTTAAATACAATTATATTTAAAAATAATGTAGTTAAGATATTTAAAATTGAGAAAACATTCTATAATAACATTTTGTCTCTGCCTTAAAAACTCAAAATCCTTAACATTACTATATCCGAATTGACAAGTGTTTGAATACAACTCTTAAATAAATGATAATCTTTTTTTAATAAGCCTGCTTTTCTTGAATGTATTGCAAGTGACATTTTATAGAAAAACAGGAGCATGGTAAATTTCTGTCAGGCACTAAAAACATATACAAGGATATTAAATTTGTAATATTTTCATTTTTGCTGGTATTCCAGAATTTTCCACATTAGAAATTGTTCCCATTGATGAATTATTATGCAAGATTAAGTATTTCAGTGAATTTTGTTCCTTACATAAATGAATGGTCATTTGGCTGTCACGAGCTGCATCTGTGTTCGATAATGCTTGCATATTGGAAAAGCAATTTATTCTATTTTAATTTTTCAGGGAATCAAAATTTCCTCTTATATTTTGGTATTTTTTCAAAGTAGACATTGCAGGGTTTTTAAATACTTCTTCTATTGAACAAATTAATATACAATTTTAACAAACTACTCTTTAGCAAACACCTGGGTTTATTTAAACACATTCTTTTTTATATATATATTCTTAAAATTCTTTCAAATCTGCTCGCATTATACACCTTTGTCGGTGATCTAGTCTGGAAAAATGTAATATACAGGGTGCCTGAAATGTATCTTTATACTTTTAAAAATAAACAATTATATGCACTTATGGTTTTCTTGTGTTCCATAAAAGAAAATATCAAAGTTTTTTTTAAATGAAGATGGAGCTATGTCAATGGTTTGCAACATACTCGTTTCAAAATGGCTTCTCCTCAAGAACAGGTGCAATATCAAATTGAAATCTGCAACACTGGTGTAACGTACATTTCGGACTATCTACAGTCATCTTCAAGACCCACAATTTATGAATGGCATGAAAGATTTATGACAACAGGTAGAATATTGCCAAAACCAAAATTTGGCTGCCCTAGCAGAAGCTTCGATGACATTAAACGAATTCAAGAAACTTTTTGTCGTAGTCCTCGTAAATTGATTTGCAGCACAGCCCAGCATTTACAAATGCCAATATCAAACATTGCAAAAAAACCACTTTGATATTTTCTTTATGGAACATAAAAATTGTAAGTGCATATCATTGTTAGTTTATTTTTACTTATTTTTTTTAAAGTGTAAAGATACATTTTGGACACCCTGTATAATTGTGTTAAAAAAGCTACTATGCATCATATATTGTAACAGGATTGGGATGTGGTCATTCAAATATTTTATCTTTAGTGATTACTTTTTGTTATGTGCATAACCGAGTACAAATAAAAGCAACTGCGGCCATATAATTTCTTTATAAGATTCAAAATGGATAGTGAAATAGGTAATTCAGATATAGAGGGTTCAGAGTTGAAGTTAACAAAGTCCATGTTTTGCACTAACACTGCCAGTGTATAGTAGACATGTTATATTTTCTGTATAAAGATGATTCAAATCCATAGTTCAGTTTGTCTATAATATCCATAGTTCAATTTACATCCACCATGCAACAGGAAAAATTGGAAGTCCGCTCTTATTTTAAATGCAGCTGGTCAACTTAGAGATCTGTCTTATTAAAAATAAATACCTTGAACCCCAGTGGCAGAATCACCGCGACGCTGCGTCGTACGTCGCAGATTTTGGACAGTGTCTGCAGGCTATTTTGTAATAAAGTTTGTCATGTGCTCATAAAATAAATCCCATCATGAAAAATATCAAATTCATTAAACACACTTTCAAAAGAACTTAACAATTATTATATAACGCACATTGCTAAAATATGCAATCCTCCCCCCCCCCCCCCCTCTTTTCTTCCCTAAGCTGCATATATAGATAAAATTCGTTGTTTTGATTGCGATGCTACATTATTACGATTCGCATTATTTACGCCAGCTGAAAATAAACCTCTGAAGTTTCGATCGATATCTACGGCTGCAATTCAATCATTTTTTAAAAACGGGAGCGAAAAAAGAACAAATTCTGAAATTGATAAAGATGAGGAACAGAGTTCAAGCCAAAATTTCCCCAATTTTAAACGTTCTAAGTATTAGTTAAGAAATATGGAATTCATTATTATACAGACTTTCAAAATGTATCTACATATGTGCAAATGCAAAATTCCATAAAATCGAAAGTTAAATCAAGAATTTTAGAGGATGACAGCTCTGTTCTTCCTTGTTTTAAATAATAAACAATGATACATACTATGAAATTTTATATATGCATAGTTGCAGAACAATTTATCAGTTTGCATACAAACCATTAAAATGCAAATCAGGATAAATGCACGAATAAGTTTCAAAGTTTTTGTTTCGTAAAAAAAAGCAATTATTTATTGCATTTTATATTAAAAACATACAAGAAAGACACTTTTTGACATACTTAATTTTTTTTTTTTTTTTACAATAAACAGGAGGCATAAATTTTTAAATAACATCTAACATATTGAAGAATATTTCATTTATATGAGCTAGTGATGTATCTTTTTGAAAAAATCACCAAAACAGAAAGACACCAACTGCTGTGTTTAAAACAGAAAAGTACCTAAATATAATTTTCTTCATATGTATTTGTATAGTATGCTTAATATTACTTCTGAAACAACTTGATACTTCATTATTGTTAATTATCTTCCCAAATAAAAGATTAATCTTCATATGCTTTTGTTTATTAATTCATACAATTATATTATACAAATAATATAGACGTTATATGGTTTTTAATTTACATTTTAATAGTTGCAAGTTGATATAAATAACTGAAAAAAGAAAGCAAAATATTTATAGTCCCACACTATTCTGCAGACTATTTTTAAGAGACCCACCCTCTGTTGCAGACTATTGAAAAGTATTCTGCCACTGGGCCTTGAACTTAGTTCACTTTAACTCTAAACCCTCTGTTTATCTAAAATTGATAAAATTCTTGAGAGTGGGCACAAAATAACTTGAAGATCTTAATATGGGTGAATCAGAAAATGATGATGGCACAAGATAAAAATTCTGCAGAACATGAGAACAAGATATTAAAACACAATACTTCTTTTTCTAGGAAAAAATGGAGTAATCACCCCAGTGTGTGTTTATTGATACTTATAATGATTAACCCTTCAAACAACCAATTACTTTGAACTGTCTCTGTCCTGGGAAATGAGCTTATAAAGAGGGATTATTAAATTAATGATGAATGAAGATTGTTTGACTGAAGAAGGATGCATCTTCATAATCTGAAGAATATATTACCAGTAGAGTTTTAAGAAAATGTACAAATAAATATAAATTAAACCAATTTTTCAGATATTGGTATAAATTATAAAAGTTGATTCAACCACCTGTTAGATTAATATTCTCAACATAGCAGACATCTAAGCACTGGAAATAATCTATCATCCTGCATATAATTTATACAAATAACGATGGACTGAAAAAAAGATAAATGTCATTTCATCAGAAAAATGTCAGTTTAGTTTAGTTTGGTGGTTAAGGAACTAATAGAACAAATTCCACATCAGAAAAATATTGACCAAAAACATTCATAGTAAATTTAATAAGTTTTTAAAAACGCTTATTGTTACACTCGAAATTAGAATTTTTATCTGGAATTCTCTAGAAGGTGGCACCAAGTGTATGGAATCAAAATGTAATTAAATTACTCAAAGAATAATTGAGTAGTATTAAATATTAATGTATTGTCATCAAGAATATGTAAGTGTACAAAATTAGCACCTCGGAGAAATGAGCAAAAAAAAAAAAATCTTTACAAACATGAATCAAGTTAAATAAAAGTGTAATTATTAAGAACATGGAATTAAAGAAAGCAGTATTCAACAGAATTATTGATCTGACATTTTGTTCCCTTGCTTCAATTAGTACAACTAATCTGGAAGTCTATCACTGAAAAAGAAAGTTTTTACTTTTAGTATTTCTGTGATGACTATTTTCAAGTTGCATTTTTAATTTTAAAAAAAATAATTCGCTCTAATGTGGTATGAAATCTGAGTGTGTATTTTTTAGTGTTATCTTCAATTTGTTAACCAAAGAAATATGTGCAGGTTGTCCGCTTTAATCGTGGGCTAATTTCTAAACTGTTAGAGATAGGCATATGCTTTCAGAGAGAGAAAAAAAAAAAATGCTTTAAATAATAAAATCTAATTTTTTATACAATCCCAGTCAAAATATCATTGAGACACATTTTAAACAAGAAAAATCCACTCTTCAGCAACTAAAACTGATCGAGTTATGAATCTTTGAATTTCATTATTTTAAGCCAGTCAACGACTGCCTCCAGTAAACGCTCTCTGTTGATTGTAGGATTTTCTTCTTGGCTGCCATAGGAATGGTCTAAAATAGTGATATTTATGTCCATCTGTGAACATGATGACTCAAAAGCGAAACGAGCTAGATGAATGAAATTTGCTGTGCGGTCTTTACGTGAAAATTGCAGATCTATATAAAATTTTGGACAGAATCCATGAATGGAAAGCCTATGAGTGCATCCATGCGCATATTAATACGAAAACTCGCAAGTCATAATGGATGGATTGGCATGAGATTTGACTGAGGGAAAAAAGTCAATAGTGGAGTTAAAAGATTGTTGGAGGCACGGCTGTCTTATCCAATGGTCTAATTGAGCTGCAACCCAGGGGCATAATTGATCCAAGAGCATCTAAAAATTATTTAATTGCAATTTCATATATGTTAAAAGTAAAAATATTGGGGCTTGTATCTAGACAGTCGTAGTCTTTGTAATGTTACATAAAAATGCATATCGGTTCAAAAAATATTCATACAGAGACAATCAGTGAGAAAATATCCTAAACCTATGCGTGCAATGGAAGTTGTCTTCGTTATCAATGATAAAGTAGGTAGCTGCATGCTCATACCTAATATCATAGAAGTTTTTCAGTTTTTTTTTTATTTTTTCTTTATTTATTTTATTAGTAGGTATTTTCGTGGAATTCCTAGTTTTAGTTCTGATGGGGTGCAAAATGCTCTATCCGAGA
>BGPR01031902.1:0-17783 GCA_013235015.1 Araneus ventricosus | reverse complement strand
GCAATAATTTCCAGAAAATCTTCCATCTTTAGTTCAAGGCAATAAGTTCTATGTATAGAACTTTCATCTTTAATTAAAGGTAATAAGTTACATTTACAGAAGCTCCCATCTTTAGTTCGAGGCAATAAGTTCCATATATAAAACTTCCATCTTTGTTCAAGGTAATAAGTTCTATGTATAGAAGCATCAATCCTTAATTCATAGGAATAAATTTTTGACACATATTAATATATGCAGGGCGATTCGGATGTCCACAACGATTTTAGGAAACCAAAAACTCGCAAACGTACGAGATAAAAAAAGATGCCATTTACACAGAAAGCATGAAAATAAAGTTTTTATGCTTTATTTTTTTATTTTGCTCACCAGATTGTTCTCCGTTGTTGGACCGGTGAGTCACATAATATAAGACACTGAGTAGAGTAATGGCCGACATATGTTAAATTTGTCGTCACAATTCAGGAACACAAATATAAGACTAGCAGACCCACCGGCAGTCAAACCGGGACACGATGTAAAGCACTGCCATGCGCCCCAACCCTCACTCAACACTTCCCTTGAAAATGAGAAAGAAGAAGGTAAGATTATAATTATAATATAAGATTATAATTATAATATAAATTATAATCTAAGTATAAATTAATTAGGATGGAAATTGTCCGCTTGCTTAGTATACTGTAACGTCAGACTCAGAAATAGCCATTTTTATATCAGAAATAAATTTATTAGCTATTAACAAAAAGAAGTCGTTTTATCGTACAAGCAATTTGAAGAACAAACTTTTAAGCTTTTTTAAATAAACAATCACAAACATTTACATTACGTGTAGTCTATGCCTCGGGAAAAATACATCAAAACATCGGTAAAGCAGTCTTAGTTCACAATTTAAATTATAACACTGAAGCCTGAAAGCAATTCGTCACAATACTAATAAAATTTGTTTTTCAAAACTTTTTACGATAAATTTATTTAAAAAATTTCTTTATGGATCATAATTAGAAAGCTACATTTCATATCTCAATTACTAAGTTGGAGAGAATTAAGTATGGATATCATGTGCCATTTTTTTGATATTACAAATATTTCAATAAACAATGTTTTTCAACTGAAGCAAAATGTCTTTAAAGCCATTTTCGTTCTTAAACTATAGTTCTTTCTTTTGATATTGATTGCTTTAGTTTAATACCTCAAAGTTTTTGAAAAATGATTCCTCGAAGCCTGAAAGAAATATCTTCAAAATTTATTAATCTAAAAACAGACTAAAAAATGTTTTTTAAGCTGCGATTTTACGACGGATAAGTAAAGTGTCTGGTAACAAGATCAGAGACAAGCAGTCCAATGCCTTTTTTGCAACAGTTATAAAGCCTTATTCAACGACTTATTGATATTTTAAGTATTTTTTAAAGTCTGCTCTCACCAGTTTTGTTTCTCATTTAATCCGACATGTGACAACATACCCTGTACGGATAATTATTCATAACGTAAGAGGCAATTGCTTGTCAAATTTTCTTGAAAGATCAACAGAAACGTTTAACCCTTCAACCGGTTGAAACGTAGAAAGTCGCTCCCTGATGACTGGTCTAAAACCGGCTCCGTCGCAGAAAGTCGTTCTTCGATTTTTACTCTTAAACCGGCTCAGACGTAGAAAGTTGCTCTCTGTTTATTACCCGAAAACCGGCTCCGAAACATTTGCGTTCACCATTTAGCTACAGAGAGGCCGTTTTCAAAGCATTCAGCTGAAATATTTTTGCCGTTCAAAGGGTTAAGAAGAATTTTAGTTTTTCTAACCGCGGTTTTGCAACCAACCTACTGAAGTCCAAGTCATGTGGCTGAACTTCAGACAACATCCATCCTCAATTAGAACAGTTTCCTCTATAGAGAATTATAAAAAGAGTGTTAACATATACGTTCATTTTCAGAAAAGCAATGGAATTTTGGCATTCCTGTTTTGTTATCATGGTAGCAAAATTGGAGGGAAGGTAAATGATTAATTGCTGATAGTAAATTTGAGAAGAAAGTGACCACAGGATTCCATAATAATTATAATTATGAATTACGAAATGTATTTACGAATAAAAGTAGGAAATATTCATATGAATAAAAGGAAAAAATAACCACGTTTTCAGCAGCGTGCTAAAAAGCAGAAATAATGCTTTAATCGAAAATTCGGCGGCCATAATAAGAATCATGAAAACGAGACATGGTGAGAACGATTCCGCAAGAAAAAAAATCTCAATTTGCATAGTTAAAATAATCGGCAAAACCAAAGAACCAGTCCCCAGCTTCAACCACTGGACCGATTTCGTCAATACTTGTCTTATACAAAAGTTCCTGACCTTAGATAGATTACTTACCCCCTACAATCCTACGTTTTCATGAGGAATCTCAAAAACACAACTTCACTGTACATTCTCTATGGAGACAAAAATCTTGACAGAGTTTGCGAGCCTCGACTGTTGTACAAATTTCACCAATTTTTGCTTTATATGAAATCTCATGACTCCTAGATGCGTCATCGAAGGTCATCTGCCCCCTCCCCATAGCCGTCCATTTCCGAAAGGTAACCCAAAATAAAAATTTAAGACAGTTCCCCAGCGTCAACAACTAGACCGATTGTACCAATTTATTTCCGCACTTTGCAAATAGCAACGGGATATCAATATAACGGGCGAGCATCTTGTCACCGAAGGCGGCTAGTAAATATGATAAAACAAAAATTCTTAAATGAATGGAAACATATCATGAAAATAACCAAAACTCAATTTTACGTGGATTGTAATTATCAGTTCGTTGCGTTTTTACGATTTTCGCTTCAAGAAAAACTAAATTTTACTATTGAATATGCTAATAATAGATGGGAAGGGCCTTGCCCTGTGATTATCTGGATGAGCTGTCTCGGCCAGAAGCAAATATACAGGAAAGCTCTGATTATTCCATTGGTGTTTTTGTTCCTCCTTTCCTGCCTGACGGTCGTGGCCTAGTGATAAGGTCTCGGCTTCGGGGCTTCGGATTCCAGATTCGAGACCCGATTCTACAGAAGATCCGCCGTGTGTGGGGGGCTGTTGTATGTTGATTCTTTAATCCCGAGGCGACTTTTTTCTTCTAGCCCCTTTAAAACCGGGCCTTTTTGGAAGGATATTACGTGAATTGGACTCTCCCAACTTGGGTGGTCATTTACCCCACCACACTCTGCTATAACTAAAGGCGCCGGAAAATGGTATGTGATTGGAAAGGGTAATTGGACCCCCTACCGCTCTTATCTCCTAAGCGAAATCAGAACCTCCCTTCCCCTCAAAAGAAGCCAACCGCCTCAGACCGGCCTTCGTCGCTGTTAAAGCCCGGTGCACACTCGCCGATTCGTGTCGTTGAAACTGTAAAAATAACAATATTAACCCCCATTCCCCCCGTGTGTCTCCACTGAGGGCATTGGGGATTACTATTGTTATTTTTTATAGCTTCAACGACACGAATCGGCTAGTATGCACCAGGCCTAAGGGCAAATTTTTAGGCCGCCTAGCTCGGTGTGAGAGGGTTAAATCATACATGGGGGGGGCAAGCGGCCCACAGTAAACGAGGAGGACGGCGGGCACCAACTCATTTATTAAAATCTTCCAAAAATCTTTACAAACTTCACTGTAACACTGGAGGGAATTAAATACATAGAAAACATTTTAAAATAAATTTCTTTCATTTAATTCACCCAGTTATCGTCAAATAAGATGGAACAAATATGCCATAACACAAGATAAAAGATAACTCCCCTGTATAACATTGTACGAAAATTAACCCTCTGAGCGGTTAGCTATTTTGAGGTACTACATTGAAAACCTCAAAAATTAGCATTTAAAGTCAATATTTGGATCTTAATTGTATTTAATCAAGTGTCTGATATCTTAAGGGTATTTCATCCGTGATAGTTTAAGAAATTATGGGCATGATCACGATTACCTGCTTTTGAGCGCAATATGAGAAACGAAAAAATACGTGTGAAACGCTCAGAGGGGTAATTGGGGAAGCCAATATCACATCGAATCAAAAATTTACTCATTAAAATAATCCACCAACAAGGTGCAAAACGATTACTAATAAAATAATTAAATTATTAATTAAAAACACACAACAAACCATATTGCACCACACCAAAACAAAGAACACATCACACACAAACAGAAAAAAAATCCCCTAAAATAAAACCCGTTAAACCCTAAAGTTCACTCCAAGGGGGAGAACCGCTGATGTGGTGCGGAAGATTGGAGACGAGCGTGCCAGCTTGGGTGTCGTCCTCGTCGTCTGACCGCGGTTTAAAATGATCCAAAATAGCCTTAGTATTGCTTCAAAACGGGTCGTTAATGTAACTAAACTAAACCTATCTGACGGTCACATTTGTGATGGTTAAATTTCTTACTAACTCAAAATCTAAGATTAGGCTTACACAGGAGTGGTGGAGAAAGAAAACCGATCTTTTCTTTTTTTGAGGAGAAACTGAACTGCATATTTAATTTTATTTCTGTTAGCAGTAAACTAAAGGCTAAATACGCGAATTTTCTAGAATAAAAGTAATACAAAGTGTCCGAGTATTTCTCTTCTTTTCTCTGAATATTTATAAAATTTTGTTTTAGATTTTCGACAAATGAATAAAAATTTAAATGTTCCCTGTTTTTACCATGAGAATTTTTTTTAAAAAAACAAATTTTTAATTGTTCATAGACATTCAAACCTCATAATAGCAACGGAACCGAAAAACATGTTAAAGATATCCACCATAAATTTTAGCCATATTGCAGGTTTTAAAAAATTGTGTAATACGCAGACGGTTTTGACTTTTTATAAAACGTCTTTTTCGCAATTTTAATCTTCTGTGACGACGTTTAAATCCTCTATAAGTCTATATTTTTCTCTCAAAAGCGATTAAATCTTTCATTTTTTTTATCGATTCTCAAAGTAAACTGTTGTTTTCTATTCTTTCAGAGGAAGATGTTTCCTAAAAATAACCGAGGCCGAAATCACTTGAAGAAAATACTAGTATTTTATTGAAAATTTCACATTAGATGTTTTCGTACACAACTTTATATGTGATATTTTCTGTAGTTGTTTGATCATGTTGAAAAGAAAGAAAAACTACTCCAGATATTTTTACAACTTAGTAAGGTATAAACATGAATAAAAGGTGGAAATAAACCCTCGGATTTTGTATTTTTAGTCATTTTATTTACCCTCTGACAACCGAATTTTTAAAATTACTATTTAGATGCAACGATTAAAAGCATGTTCAAATACCGTTCGACTAAGCGAATTGTTATTTATATGCAAGACTTTATTACCATAATATGATTCAACTTTTTAAATGTTCCAAGTAGCTCGCGAAGATAGCTGGTTACAGTAGAAAATAGATTAACTTCCAACCGGAATAAGCAGTCTGAAAGTTAAAGCATCCTCTTATAAAAATCTTTAAATTTTGTACAGACCACAGAAGATTTAAAATTCTATTGAAAAGCCAATTGAAGTGTAAGAAAACTACATAAGACATAAGAAATTAAAAGAATAAAACGCCTCTGTGAACCCTAATAAAAGACATTTCAAATCTAATATATTCTTCCAAGATATATTGGAGAAACAGATCCTTCTTGAATAGATCCTTCTGGAACTTCATCTTACCGAATAGAAGCTGAAATAGACCCTGGTGCAAAAGATACTACCCCACAGGACCGAATAGAAATATAGCCTATTCTTAAATTAAAACCAAAAAGATTTGAAAATTTAAAGATTTTTAAATGTTTTTACCGAATAGACGCTGAAATAGATCCTCGTGCAAAAGATGCTACCCAACAGGACCGAATAGAAATATGGCTTATTCGTAAATTAAAACTAAAAAGATTTGAAAATTTAAAGAAAATGGCCTATTCTTAAATTAAAACCAAAAAGATTTGAAAATTTAAAGATTTTTAAATGTTTTTACCGAATACACGCTGAAATAGATCCTCGTGCAAAAGATGCTACCCAACAGGACCGAATAGAAATATGGCTTATTCGTAAATTAAAACTAAAAAGATTTGAAAATTTAAAGATTTTTAAATGTTTTTACCGAATAGACGTTGAAATAGATCCTCGTGCAAAAGATACTACATAACGGGATCTAATAGAAATATGGCCTATTCTTAAATTAAAACATTCAAGAATTCGCACTTCGCAACTTTAACAGTTGAAACTTAGACCTAACAGAAAAACAGAAAAAAAATTTTAATGTTTTTATTCTCGAAATGTTTTATTAGTTAAATAAGTTCTTAACTTACATTCTCAGTAATCGTAATTAATAATTTTGTAAGATCCTTAATTTCTTGGGGAACTTTACTGCTGTACAAGACATCAGCAGCGAATACAGGATTTGGGTCTGAAGGGGGGGGGGGAGACTAAGGTCATAAAAAATTTTTATCGCCGTGATTTCATGGCTTATTTAGTCAAAACACACAATTTAATTTCGACCCCGGTAATGCTACAAGCACGAGTGGAATGGCTACAAAAGCCAGAGTCCGTTAAGCAAGAAAGCAATGTTGCCACGTTTTATTTTTAAACCAGCGGGAGTGTTCTCCCCTAAACTTTCTCGTATACTTCCCCAAAAAGGTGCCGTTTCCCCTTCCCCCACGTAGCTAAAAAAATTCGAACCTATTGTTACCCAGAATCCAATGACTATCAGAAGGTTTTTCATTATAGTGATTGAAAAATATCTAGGCAAAAAATGAAATTCAAAGAGATGCTTAACGATTTTATTCTCTTACCGGCTCAAGGACAAACTGACGTAATTCGCTACTCCGTAATCAAATTCCTCTCCGCTCTTCTAGTACGCATGCGTATGGAGATAAGGGATTCTCTTCAAAAGTAAATTATACGGATCGACAGACTGTCAACCCTTTGACGGATTTGGTCCAAAATTTTATACGGACCTACATTCATGACGATAAAACTGTGCATAAAATTTTATCCATCTGGCTTTTCAAGTTTTTGAGTTATAGCGTTCGCATGACCTCAAACATGCAGACACACAGACTTCCCGTTGACGGAGTTTGTCCAAAATTTGATAGAAACCTACAAATTATGCTTAAAGACCACATACCTAATTTCATCCCCATAGCTCTAATAGTTTTCGAGTTATCGTGTTCACAGACAGACAGACATAATTCCTAAATTGTGTTTTTCGGAATCAGGGAGGTCTAAAACGTGGAGATCCGTCAAAATCTCGAGTTCGAATTTTTTGACGATTACAATACTTTCTCTTTGTATACTTCGTATACGAGAAAGTAAAAAAGGGATTAAGAACAAACAGGTGCAGTGATTCGAAAAACTAATTTTGATTTAGCTCTGGGAGAGGCTCCAGGCCCATAACCACCTTAATGAATTCAAGCAAACGATTTTGAACTTCTAGCCCAAAACAACGTAGAATGATAAAGTTTTTGGCTTCAATTGACTGGCCTTGTCATCGTCTGACATGATTGTATTAGCCTTTGTATTCTGCGCGTAATCATTTTTACTTTCTCGTCTACGAAGTATACAAAGAGAAAGTATTGTAATCGTCAAAAAATTCGAACTCGAGATTTTGACGGATCTCCACGTTTTAGACCTCCCTGAGTCCGAAAAACACAATTTTGGAATTATGTCTGTCTGTGTGTGTGTCTGTCTGTGAACACGATAACTCGAAAACTATTAAAGCTATGGGGATGAAATTTGGTATGTGGTCTTTGAACATAATTTGTAAGTTTCTATCAAATTTTGGACAAAATCTGGCAACGGGAAGTCTGTCTATTTGTATGTCCGCGGTCATGTGAACGCTATAACTCAAAAACGTGAATAGGTAAATGGATAAAATTTGGTACACAGTTTTATCGTTATGAATGTAGGTCCGTAAAGAAGTTTGGTCCAAGTCCGTCAAAAAGAGGCGTTCAAATTGCATATTCAATTTCTTTTAATCCGATTCTCATGCGCATGCGTATTGGTAGCAATCTGTTATTGTTGTAAATGTTTTTTACAACAATAAATAAAGTTTTCAAGCATCAATTGTTAACAATTTTTTTTATTGTTGTAAATCAAACCGATCTCATTATTTCAGCAAATCTTTTATTCACGCGCTTTTGCAATTGTTACGGTTGTGGTAGTATAAATTGTTTTCTTGGGAATTCAATTCCAAAGCAGAATTTTCGCTTTAGTATTCATTGCATTGCCTATTTTATCGCGCCTGCTTCAAAGTAATATTTTTTTGAAACGTGGCAACAGATAGCTGATTTCAGGTTTGTTTGTTTTTTTGTTTTACTTTCTCGTATACGGAGTATACAAAGAGAAATATTGTAATCGTCAAAAAAATTCGAACTCGAGATTTTGACGAATCTCCACTTAGAAAGTATACGAGAAAGTTTAGGGGAGACCACTCCCGCTGGTTACATCACACACTGTACAAAAAACAATGCGTCTGAATGTCTGCATCTATGTTTATTCATCTGTATATCTGTCTGCCTCTCTGTCTATCCATTTACATATCTGTCTGCCTCTCTGCCTATCCATCTACACTGTAAAAAATATCCGTTTTTTTCCCGGACTTTTTCCGTATATTTGACGGTTTAAAGCTGTTTTGTTAACAAAACGGTTTTTCACCGTTTTCCGCTCCAGCCATAAACGGTTTAAAACCGTCAGTTCAAATTCTATTTATCGTCATACGGTATTGCTTTCCGTACGATAACTTTCCCTTTTCTTAAATGTAATTTTATTGCATTCATTTCATGTTTTTAATGGGGTTCCATCTCCACTGTTGTTTACACATGTTGCAGTAACCTGTTGTCACTCATGAAAGCTAACCTTAAAACGCGTGTTCTGGTAATAGTTGATTTTTACAACACTATGTGGCGACACTAGAGCTATAGTGACTTTAAAACTCAAATAGATTATTTTTACTTCGTTTTATGACGTCTCCGGTGGTCTAATGGTTAGAGCGACTGCCTTTTATTTCTAAGAACGCTGTTTCGATCCCCGGCTCAGAGGAGCTAGAAGTTTTGTCACCATCTTGCATCGAAATCGTCCAAGTAAGTTCAATTAAAAATGACATTAATTAAACTAATTGAAATTAATAATTAAGCCTTGATTAATTAATATTCCTAATTGATAATACACATCAGCACATTTCAACTCAACTCGAAAAGAGGGAGAAAAACAACTCAACTCAGTCGATGACGTCACTTACTTCGATGACTTAATTTTTACGGAGGAAACTTGATTTTATACGGTAAAAAACCGTTGTGACTACGGATTTACTTCCTAACTTTTATGGGAAAAACTTGTTCCTGTATGGTAAAAAACCGTTGTGCCTACGGATTTACTTCGTAACTTTTACGGTTTTGCACAACCAACCCAGCTGCTAGTTTAAAACCATAAATTTTAAGGGATTTTTTTTACAGTGTATATGTCTGTCTGCCGCTCTGTCTATCTGTCTGTCGGTCGGTCGGTCTTATAGCAATTCTCAATAGTACTAATTTCTTCCGCTTTTTTTCTTTATGCAATGGTTTTCGCATCATTCAAGTTACAATTAGTACGTCAGCTTAAACGTATTATGTTAAAAATATATGCCAGTTATGTTTCTGCAGGTTTCTTACTTACTTTGGTCTAAAACTTTTAATTTCGATACTGTCAGACGAAGTGTCGAAAAGGTAATTTCCTTAAGTAGTCATTTGTACTTTCTCGCATGCGAAGTATACAAAGAGAATGTATTGTAATCGTCAAAAAAGTCGAACTCGAGATTTTGACGAATCCCCACGTTTTAGATCTCCCTGAGTCCGAAAAACACAATTTTGGAATTATGTCTGTATGTCTGTGAACACGATAACTCGAAAACTATTAGAGCTCGAGGGATGAAATTTGGTATGTGATCTGGACACATCATTTGCAGGTTTCTATCAAATTTTAGACAAAATCCGTCTACGCGTATTCTGTCTGTCCGCGTTCATGTGAACACTATAACTCAAAAATGTGAATAGTTAAATGGATAAAATTTGGTGCACAGTTTTATCATCAGGAATATAGGTCCGTATCAAAATTTGGGCCAAATTCGTCAAAGGGTTGACTGTCTGTCGGTCTGTATAATCGCATACTTCTAAACGTTATAACTCGTAAACCCTACGGCTTTAATAAATAAAAATTGGTATGAGGCCTGCTGACATTAATTGTCGATCCGTGCCCAATTTTCGTTTCAATCGGTTGGAAAAAAGTTGTTAAAATCGTCTGTTTTTTTTTTTATCATTACACAATGATGCGAGGCCGTGATTGCGTAATTGCGAGATTCACTTGCGCTAATCCTTTCCGCTTCTACCCACGCATTTCGCCTCCAAGCTTCCGATTCCCAAGCTTTTCTTTCTCCATTGCGTTAGGGACGCTTGTTCGTTTTACTACCCTTTAGCTTTTTTTCTCCACATGTGTTAGGAGTATGCGAGAAAGTTTAGGGGAGACCACTTCCGCTGGTTTCTTTTACTTTTATACACACAAAGTGAACAAAGAGAAAGTTTTACAATCGTCAAAAAAATCACCCTGAAGATTTTGGCAAATCTACCGCTTTACATCTCCCTGAAATCATTTCAAGAACACATCTGACAGATTGTACGCACGATTATTCTAAAACGGGGTGTGAAAAGCAGATAAAAGTTGGTGGGTGATCTTCACACTACATTTATAGATATTTATCAAATTTCGAATGAAGTCCGCGAGGGGAAGTCTGCCTGTCCAACCCTTGGCATGTGAACACGCAAAGGAAAACGCAACAGGTTGTATGCATAATATTCATCATGTGGTCTTATCACAAAAATTGTATAACCCTGTAATGACTGTTCGGGCGACGTCAGGCGATCGGATGCTTATCATTGAATGGCGAGGAAAATAGTGTCGTTGTTAAAGAGATAAAGGGTGTCCAGTCCACACTTATCTTGGTCCAATAGCTAATTTCTAAACCATCAGAGATGGACATACAGTTCCAATTGGAAAAATGCTTTAAATGAAGGGGGAAATTATATTTTATGTTTTTTGAGTCTATAAATATATTTCTGGACAAGTTCCGAAATCTAACTTTTTGTGCAGTCTCCCGGTCCTATCAATCATATTTAGTAAAATATTTTTGACACATTTTAAATAAAAAAGTCCCACTCTTTTGAGACTAAGACTGACCGAGTTATGGAGCTTAGAATATAGCTGACTTAGATCACTTTATGCCATTTCAATAGCCGTCTTGCAAACGATTCATCAATCAATGCGCAGCAGTTGCTCGACGAGGCCTCTGATTGGTTAAAAATCATGAAATTCAAAGCTCCATAACTCGCTCAGGTTTAGTTGCAGAAGAGTACAGCACGCAACTATTATTTAATAGTAGATGAAAATCCTCGCGTAATTTTATTTTCAAAATTATGATCACTTTATTAACAATTAAATTTCCTCCTGCTTCACTTTTAACAAAATGTATGCAGGGTGTCCATACTTATCGTGGTTCAATAGCTAATTTCTAAACCGTTAGAGATAGACATTTATTTCCAATGGGAAAAATGCTTTAAATAAAGGAAAGAAATATATTTTATGCTTTTGAGTCACTAAATATATTTCTGAAAAAGTTACGAATTCTAACTTTTTATACGGTCCCCAATTCTATCAGTCATATTTAGTCAAATATTCTTAACATTCAAAGAATTTAAACAAAAAAGTCCCACTCTTCGGTTAGGTTATATATTAACGTCCCGTTTTGAAGCAACACGAGGGCTATTTAGGTAGGGACGGACCTCGTAATTTTGAACCGCGGTCAGATGACGAGGACGACACCTGAGCTGGCACCCCCTCTCCAAACTTCCGCGCCACACCAGCGGGAGGACGTTTGGCCACTACGTATGATTTAGCGTAAAACAGGCGCCATACACGGCGGATCTTCAGTGGAATCGGGTTTCGAACCTGCGACCCTCCGGTCCCGGGGTCGAGACCTTACCACTAGGCCACCGCGGCCTCCCCACTCTTCGGCGATTAAAACTGAAAGGGTTATGGAGATTTTAATTTCATCCTGTACATTTGTATCAAGAGCTTTCTGTTATCCGTCCATTCGATTATCCGTCAGAGCCCTTGTCCGTACGGTGACGGTTAATCGAAGTTTTACTGTAATTAAAATATTATTGGGCAATAAAGTTCTGAAAACATTAATATAGTATATTGTCATCCAGAACATTTAAATATGGAACATCTCAAAACTATAGAGCACCAGGAAGTTTGTCAAAAATCAGTTACAAATTTCCATCTTCGCAAGCATGAAACAAGTCAAGTTAAATAAAAGTTCGTAAAAAATGTATATTTTATACGAAGAAAGACATCATGCCGTCGAATTTGTAATATATCATCTGAATCTATCAGAATGTAGAAACTAGTGTTCCTTAAACATAGATAGTTCAGCTATCGTTAGTGCAGTCGATAGTTTTCCCAGCTATCGAATGAAACTATCGATAGTATCGAATTTCAAAACTATCGATAGTATCTATAGTTTTCTCCACGGCGATACTATCGATAGGCGCATTTTCAGTCGATAGTTTTAAAACTATCGACTGGAACTATCGATAGTTTCTAAACTATCGACTGGAACTATCGATAGTTTTTAAACTATCGACTGGAACTATCGATAGTTTCTAAACTATCGACTGGAACTATCGATAGTTTCTAAACTATCGACTGGAACTATCGATAGTTTCTAAACTATCGACTGAAAATGAGCTTATTGATAGTATTGCCCGGGAGAAAACAATCGATACTATTAATAGTATCGATAGTTTTGAAACTATCGATAGGTCATTCGATAGTTTTGGAAAACTATCGACTGCATTATCGATAGCTGAACTATCGATGTTTAAGGAGCGCTATTTCAAACATGTTTTCAGGTCGGTCAGGTGTTTTTCCAGTCGATAGTTTTGAAACTATCGATAGTTCCAGTCGATAATTTTAAAACTATCGACTGAAAATCCTCCTATCGATAGTATTGCCTGGGAGAAAACTATCGATAGTTTCAGTCGATAATTGGGAAAACCCGATACTATCGACTTGGCTTCGATAGTATCGATAGTCTATCGATGTTTAAGGAACACTAGAGAAACCAAACACGTTTTTCAAAAGCGGTTTATAAGAGAAGAGACTGAACCTTTGAATATTCTTTTAATCATATTATGCGCGATGAAGCGGACTCCTTGAAAACACGGAATCAAAAGAGCTGTTCAAAATCTTCTGAAATGAATCGAAAAACGCTCGAAGTAAATTCCACAGAAAAGCCTTTTGTGATGCTAATTTATTGGCCGTGTTAAAAGAAATGCCGCCTTTTTTTAGAAACCTATATCTTGGCTCTCCTGGTTGCGCAAGAAACGTCTACACTATTCAAATGAATTGAAAACGAACGAATCGTGTTCGCTTCTTAGAACACCGATTCCTTCGAAGGAATCTTTTGAATGCTAATTGAGCGGGAAGAAATACCAACACAGAAATGTGATTTCGACATTCAATTAATTTAGATTCCCGTATGGATTTGCTGAGTTCAAAAATAGATTTGGAAAAGCTGTTGGAACTAAATGAATTTTTAGAAGCTGCAGTGCAAATCATTTATTCAAAATTTTGATCTTAAGATAGAACTCTGACTTCGCTGGAACGAGGAGAATTATAATGGAAGTATTCACCTCGGGTTAAATAAAATTGGTTCTAAATTAATGTTTTACATTTTATTTTCAAAGATAAGAATTCTAAAGAAACGTTCCTTATTGAGTAGACTACTTGATTGCAGAATTTTGCAATGTTAAGGAAAGTAGACATTTAATTGTATCTTAACTCTGCACAGCATTTTTTATAAGTAATTATGTAAATTATTAAAATGAATGCAAGGCATCTGGGCTTGGTCAGATAGACAACTTCCCGGATACTTATTTGGGCCAAGATATGATACAGATGCAAAATTTTCATTTAACCCTCTCACCTCGAGCTAGGCGGTCCCGGGCGTTCTAAACCCTCCCCCCCCCCAACAGCGACGAAGGCCGGTCTGAGGCGGTTGCCTTCTTTAGAGGGGAGGTTCTGAGATCTCTTAGAAGATTAGCACGGTAGAGGGATCAATTATCCTTGCCAACCACAGCCCATTTCCCTGAGCCTTAAGAGAAGGTTACAGCAGGGGGTGGTGGGAATTGGACTCTCCCAGCCTGGGTGACCACCCAGGTTGGGAGAGTCCAATTCTTGTCGCTTCCTCCCGGCTTTAAAGGGACTAGAAGGAAAATGTCGCCTCGGGATCAAAGGTTATGATGACGTAACAAATAATATTCATCTATCTCTCCATACTTTTGAGTTAAGGTGCTTAACACGTTCACGCCGGCGTATTCCACCGATGGTTCACACTTAAATGTACCATCGAACGCCGTGTGCCACCGATGGCTCACACTTGAATGTACCATCGCAAGAAGTTGTGCGGTACCACAGACCACCAAATGTGTTGTTCATTAGATTCGTTTATGTTCGGCTAACACTTTTGCCGATTGCCATCTGATGGCAAGTCACAAACTGACATCAGTGTACTGTAATCAAAAACTAGCACAGATGCAATAATCAGAAACTTCTGAATTCTGATTGCCAATATACTTACAGTCTTGCATAATACAGATAATATAATAACAGTCTTCGTTATAGAACTGCATAGCAGCAAATGAGCAATAGTAGGAACGAAAACAAAGCAGAAATTCATTTTGGTTATCGTTGCCGTAAGTTTTCATATTGTGCATTAGTCATAAGATATAGTACAAGCGCTTTAGGAAAACCGAAAGAAAGATAAAGAAGAAGAAGAAAAGGCAAATATTTTTTTAATTGGTGGCGCTGCTCCAATATCTGAGGTGATATTTGTAAATTTATTTTTATTACTGAAACAAAATCGAATAGTTCAATTGCAGTTTTCTCTATTATTAGCTTAACTATAAACACTGCCGAAATTCTGAACATAAGGTTTATTCTTTCAAAATACCACTCTTACACAAGAAAGAATTCCACTTCCTAATATTTGTCCTTGTTTTTATAAGAAAGGAGAAAAAACTGATAGTATAGATAGAATTTTCAAGAAAAAATAGTTTGAGGTGGCACACTTTCTTGCATAAAAAAAGGTATTTTTAACAAAAAAAAGAAAGACTTTGCGTTTTTAGTTTCACTAAAAAGGACTCAAATGAACAATTCATTTTTTCTTCAGTTACAAAAAATCTACAAAATTACCTCAGATAATATTGAAGTAGCGAAACACACTGATAAAAAATGTTAATATATATATATATATATATAAATATATATATATATATACAGTGTGCCCGCTAAAGTCCGTCGACACCGCAATAATTTCGGAACAGCAAGAGCTATAGTCATAAAAGTGGGGTTTACGTATAGTAAAGTTACCATGCGCTACGCAAGGAAACCGCTTGCAGTGCCACCTGGCGGCAAAATTCGGAGTTAGCGTTCTTATCTCAACAACGGTACGAAATACGAGTCAAAAGTCAATTACAAAGTTATTCAGCATCATCGATTTATTACAAAAAAACATCTTGCGCACAAAAATGATATAAATGAAAAGCACAAAGCGCACATTTGTTTGATCGCGTTGAACAAAACTGCACTTGCCGGAAATGAGGCTCATCTATATGCCATGCTCAAAATGGTGTCCTTCAGCAACAATACACATCTGGACATGGGACTGCACTTCCCGCTGCACATTGTACAACATGGCAGGTGACACGCTGGCACAAGCATCCGTAATACGATTTCGAAGTTCCTGCAATGTTGGTGGAGGGGTTGCATACACTCGCTGTTTGATGTATCCCCACAGTAAAAAGTCCAATGTGTTCAGGTCAGGTGAACGTGGAGGCCATTCTACGCAACCACCATACCCGATGACTTGTTGCTGGAATGTGTCCCAAATGTACTGTTGGATGCTTGATTCCTTGTGAGGAGGGGCGCCGTCGTGCTGGAACCATACATTCCGAAGGTCACTCTACAGCAAAGCCCCTAGAAAATTGGATATTACGCCCTTCCTTTTCTCTTTTATTCTGCGTTATGTAGCGTTACAATTTTGGGAGTTGCGAACCAAACAAATATGTATTTAACGCCTTCTATTTTTAACATTACTGTATGGAAGGTGTCTTCTCTTACTAACTCGATGATGCTGAACAACTTTGTAATTGACTTTTTTCTCGTATATCGTACCGTTTTTGAGATAAGAACGCTAACTCCGAATTTTGCCGCCAGGTGGCGCTGTAAGCGATTTTCTTGCGTAGCGCATGGCATCTTTACTATACCTAGACCCCACTTTTATGACTATAGCGCTTGCCGTTCAGAAATTATTGGGGTGAAAACGGAATTTAGAGGGCATACTGTATATCTATATAGAGAGAGCATGAGTTGAACTATATTCTAGTGAAATTCTGCATCGTTTAGAGTCATAGTTAATCACTAGAGTCTTCTGAATAGTGCAACTTTAATTATAATAATCCTGTATATCTAGTGCCTTTTTCAGATGCATTCTTTTCATAACATTTATGTCTGAACGAATAGATAAAATCGTACCAAAAAAATTAATAGCTTGAAAGAAGATCAATGATACCAAATACGGCGAAACAAATTCGTGGTGAATTGTCCCTAGAAAGCGGCAACAAAACATCTTCTAGCACAAACAGAATATTTGTGAGTCCATATTTGTTGAAGAAAAGACGCTGAATAAGCTATTAAAATTCTAGGCACCCTGTTATTGTTGAGTTCCGAAGCATCACACAGGAACATATCTCAAATCTCATTTCATTTATCTCCCACTCCACAAGAAGAAGGTAGAAAAACATATAACAAACGGATGATACAGAGTATATTTCAATACCCACGGAACACACTTTCGCTCATGCAGAACTTTGTAGTTGTTTTTTTATGCAAAACCGCAAAACTCGAAATAAAAAAAATAACCGTTTTTATTCTGTTTGCTTTGTGGAGGCGTTATTTCACAAAACTGGAAAAATCGTAGGCGCGTTAGAAAAAACTCAGTCCATTTTTATCATTGTAAAAAAATAAATCGATATATGATGAGGAGGAGAAAAGATAACAACGCTCTCAAAATTTCTGGAAAATATAGTGAACGTTAAGACTCTTCTGAGTTAAAAAAAATGGCGCAGCTTTTATAGGATATCACACCGCAAAGATGTGTTGTTATTCAAAGAAAATATCATTCGTCAAAAATAGGAGTTGTGAAATGTGGCTCAGAGCTTTCACAGGAAGAGGGATAAGAATAGGATAGAGTTATCCGCTTTCTTTTGAATGAAATTCAAGCAGGTTTTCTGAAAAATAATACATTTTCTTCAGTCATTTTCCGTATTTGAATTCCTTAGAATTATTTCTACTATTTTTTTTCTTTTAAACAAATAAGTCAAATTAATCAAAAATTCCTCACGCTTTTCCTTTCAAAAATTCATCATGCTTTTCCTTTCAACAATTTCTCATGCTATTCCTTTCAAAAATTCATCATGTTTCTCCTTTCAAAAATTTCTTATGCTTTTCCTTTCAAAAAGTCATCATGCTTTTCCTTTCAAAAATTCCTCATACTTTTCCTGTCAAAAATTTCTCATGCTTTTCCTTTCAAAAATTTCTCATGCTTTTCCTTTCAAAAAGTCATCATGCTTTTCCTTTCAAAAATTCCTCATACTTTTCCTGTCAAAAATTTCTCATGCTTTTCCTTTCAAAAATTTCTCATGCTTTTC
>BGPR01031901.1:0-17783 GCA_013235015.1 Araneus ventricosus | reverse complement strand
TTTATCTTAAAACTGCTGAATAATCGTCTGTCTCAGAATTTGTGCAAAAACACTGGAAATGTCAATTCTACGCACGCTCTATCAACCCCCAAGGCAGTGACATTTTCAGGGTCCTGGCACTTCTCGAAAACCGAAAAAGTGAAGATAAAATTTAAGTGCATTTGTCTCCAAAGTGGCACTTTAGAACTAAAGTAAGAATCGTGTAATACATTGTGTGGAATGTTAGTAAGGGACTCTTGGAAACCGTCTTGCATTTCAAGGGAAACTTTTTCTGCTTCGAATTGTCTTCTTTTTGTATTTATAAAAGTTTTGGGTATTAGATTCAGAGAAGTATGGAGTTTTATCTGGTTTATTTTCGAGGGTCGATGGAGTTATTTGGCAGTGATACTGCTGAAAGTTTTTAAATGTAATATATAAGTAAATATTGTTCACCAATGGTCCAATTCAAGTGGAATTTTGACCAACTGAACATTTTTAATGCTCAGTGATAGAGGAGTAATTTTAATGAAAAAAATAATAAATGTTTTTGTAGTTTTTTTACTTTCAAAACAATGTAATTATCTTTTTAAGAAATACACTATAAAGTAGAAGAAATAGCATAGCACATTGTGTCATCGGTACTTTTAAGGAATTGTGTTTCCCATATAGGACTACTGTTTTTCCAAAGTGGACTTTAACCACATTTAAAACAAAATTATTTTTTAATTTTCAAATTCACAACAGCACACGACATATGAACACAGATAGGACATTTTATGCTCTCTGTAATTTCTTCTTCTTCGTCTCATGTTTCCTCTCATGTGTTACAGAACCATACAGTCTTATTTTATGCTCTTTTTTAATCAACATTTGATGTCTTTAAGGTCCTTTTACAGGTTTTATTTTTGGTTTTCCGCTTTGGTCTGTTTGACGTCCAATTTATGAGGACTACTGCCTTTTTAGCAAAAGATATTTTATGATATCTCCACAACATTGCTACGATATTCTGAATGCGCACAGCATCGTAAAGATGTCGTATGAATATTGTAGAACATCTTGTGCTAAAAGGGTGGTATATTTAACTGCTTTCGTGACTATTCATCTGGTTCAAATTAATAAACACATTGATTTGAACAGTCTAATTTAGACAACAGTTTATGGTCAAACTGGGCATATTTTGGATAACAACAAAATTTTAATAAAATTATCATAGTAAACTATTGTCAAATAAATAACATGATTGGGATATTATAACATACATTATTACTAACTTTAAAACAACGTAAGAACTATATGTCTTTTGTCAAAATATTTAATTGATAATATCTAAATGTAAACACTTATTCCCTAACTGCAACCACGTAGCGTTTTCTCTCAAAAATGATTCCATAAATCACATCTGCATCGTTGCAACTTAAGTTGCCTATTTTACGGCCCAAATATTTAATAATTGAAGTTACGACTCCGGTCCAATCTAGGCGACAGTCCAAATTCGGCAGCTCTCTCCTACGTGCGTGTGTTTTAGTGGTTACATGACTAAAGCGTTTGTTAGTAAGATTCGGTAATATGGGGCAATTATGATTAAGTTTTGATTTTCATTTGGAGCGATTTTAAGTTTCAATTTATTATTTGTCTTTTGCCAAAATATTTAATTGATAATATCTAAATGTAAACACTTATTCTCTAACTGCCACCACGTAGCGCTTTCTCTGAAAAATGATTCCATAAACTACATCTGCATCGTTGTAACTTAAGTTGCGTATTTTACGGCCCAAATATTTAATAATTGAAGTTACGACGCAGGTCCAATCTAGGCGACAGTCCAAATTAGGCAGCTCTCTCCTACGTGTGTGTGCTTTAGTGGTTACATGACTAAAGCGTTTGTTAGTAAGATTCAGTAATATGGGGCAATTATGATTAAATTTCGATTTTCATTTGGAGCGATTTTCATTTAATTTCGAACGATATTAAATCATTGGGAAGAAAACTCATTCTTATTGAGAAAAAAATTCAAGGAAAAACAATTATTAAAATTAAAGTCGTTTAATATCTTATAATTTATTAATGAACACATATTTAGTCGATTTATTTTAAAAGAATAAAAGATAAACTGTAAATATTTTTTCTGCAGAAAATGCGAAGTTCTTTTTTTCATTAATATGAGTTTTATTAACAATTATAAACAATTTTATTAATATAAGTTTGAACTTCTGCTTTTTATGTGCATTCTCTTAGAAACTTCGTTTGTTTGAATGTAGGCCATAGAAAAGTTTCTGCGAGAAAGTGCGATCACAATGTACAAAATGTTGTGAGAACAGACCAAGTAAATCTCCCACAATTTCCATGGTAGCTAACAATACAACAATGAGTTTTTGTCTGTGGCTTTTCGCCATGGATATCGCATGCAGAGGAAACGGTAGTCTTATACCTAGTTACGCATATTTGTTTCAGTCCGGCATGCTGGATAAACTTTGCCATTAAGCTCTGATTCTTTAAACGACCGAAAAAACGTAACCTTTTATATTTGAAATAGAAAAAATAACATGAAACAGCATCACTAACATCTTCAGTGTCTTCGTTAAAAGCAAATTCATTTTTAAAAAATAAAATCTGAAACAAAGTAATCATATTTAGAGTAATTTTCAAATATTGTTGCAAAAAGTATTTAAATAACAGTATATCTCAGAAATATATGCTAGAATAATTACATAATTATATAAATATTTGAGAGAATTGTGTAACGCCGTTCCTTTTCTATTACTTTGCCTAGACATAGAATTTAAACATTACTTAAGTAAACAAATACATTATATTACATTTGAGTATAACAACTATCCATCTTACAAATTTTGTAATTCCTAAAATGTGGAATAAACGGAATTCAACCTGAAATAAAATAAGTAGCTTCAAGAAAAAAACGACGACAAGTATAAAAAGGAATTATTTATGCAAAATGATCGTAAAACCTTTAATATTCTTTTTTTCCAGCTTTTTCTATCTTCTTCCGGAATACACAATGATTGCCTTCAGAATTCAAAAGTATATGTAGCAAAGGTAAATGTATTTTTCAAAAATTTCCAGCAACACTAGATACAATGTCATCTATAAAATATTTTAAAGTATTATGCTATATTTGGTGAATTGCTTAGTCAGAAAATATTGTTGAATATTGCATCTGCATTCATTGAATGAAATCAATTTATGTAACATCACAGTCACGGGATAATCGTATATGTGCATGCCATCTAGCATCCAACTGCACATTGTCATCCGCTCTGCTGGGTGGCCATGGACTTTTCCCCCTGCATCACTTGCAATGATTTTAAAATTTAATGCAGTTAACTTGAGGTATTTAACATGAGGATGAATTGAAAGAATTGTTTCCAATAGTGGCGATTTTTTGTCTCACTAAAAGGATTAAAATATCTTTTAAAGTGTCCATTGTGTGTGTCGCCAATAAGCTCACACATTTAGCGAACAAATAATTCTTGAAGCGGTTATGGTTTTAACGCCAAATGGATTGCCACATTGGCGACAACTTCGAAAGGAACATTAAAGTAGATTTCAACAGATGAAAGCAAATCTAGTTTCCTCCCTGTATAATGTTTTATTATTTAAACACAGATTAAATACAAATTCTTGCACTGATTACAAAAATGTATTGAAAAAAACTTTTATATTCAGATATATGAATATTTTCCCAACATTTGCACGCCATTTTCCGCCTTTTGTTTTCTCTTGGCGAGCTGGAGTGCTGAATCGCCAGATTGCCTAGGTTTTTTCCTGATGTTAGACGACTGCAACATTTCAAGTGCGCCAAATCGCGAGCCACAATACGCCAATTTATCCGAAAAGTGTGGTGCACGTATAACGGAAAAGTATAATTATGTTCAGTTTTCGTAAATTGTAAATATCTCAATCGAGTTTGAAATAAGACCACACACACACACACAATTATCTTTACTAATTTCACTGCTTTCTATTTTTGTAGTTTGGGGAATGTCAAAGCGCTATTCTAATTCTCGTCAGGTGTGTTGTAACATTTGTTAAAGAACTTTGGCGGCGGTAGGATAGAACTGAGGACCTTTGGATTACGAGCCGAAAATCCTAACCACTAGACAAAAGGAATTCCCAATTTCCGGAGGCGGATATTGGCTAATATACATCAGAGTAGGATGGCGTAGCGCGGTGCGCCACAGGAGCAACCCCCAGCTTGTTTTGATATTATCTGAATATCAAGGAAGCGATGTGCTGCGTGCATATGCGCAGATTGCTGCCCAGCTTGGTGGTGCGCAGGCACGTGCAGACTTTGTGCTATGAAATGGTCATAGACTTTGCGTGCTGTGAAAATGCGTCACAGGCTTTGTGCTGTGAAATGTGTCATAGACTTTGAATTGGGAGAGCTGCGTTGCTGTAGGAGTTGTAGTGCTGCCATCTGGTGAATGTAGCAGAAGATGGAATTTACCTGATCTTTGGTGCTGCCATCTATTAGTGGGACTGAAAGTTGTTGTTGCGTGTTCTTTGTCCGCGAGTCACTACTTTGGCGGTGGGGTAGGATAGAACTGAGGACCTTTGGATTACGAGCCGAAAATCCTAACCACTAGACAAAAGGAATTCCCAATGTCCGGAGGCGGATATTGGCTAATATACATCAGAGTAGGATGGCGTAGCACGGTGCGCCACAGAACACTAAACACAACGTCTTTTATCCTAGCTTTCAATGCTTCTGCATAAAGAACTAGTGTGGGAAAGACTCTTTCCTTTATATAACCCCAAATGAGGATACTAATAGGAGTGATATCTGGTGAGCACAGAGCCCATGGTGTGGTCCATCCCTTTCAACCCTTCTGCTAGGAAATTTTCGTCTAGGATTCGACGAGCCACAGAGCTCCAATGACCTCTGTTTTATGGTCTTGACATTTAACAAACTGCGTCTATAACAACTGCTGAACTCCCTTTGAATACAAATGCACTGTAAAAAGAATCCCGTAAAATTTACGGTTTTAAACTGGCAGCAGGGTTGGTTGTGCAAAACCGTAAAAGTTACGAAGTAAATCCGTAGGCAAAACGGTTTTTTGCCATACAGAAACAAGTTTTTCCCGGCAAAGTTACGAAGTAAATCCGTAGTCACAACGGTTTTTTACCGTATGAAATAAAGTTTTCTCCGTAAAAATTAAGTCATCGAAGTAAGTGACGTCATCGACTGAGTTCAGTTGTTTTTCTCCTTCTGTTCGAGTTGAGTTGAAATGTGCTGATGTGTGTTATCAATTTTGTATATTAATTAATCAAGGCTTAATTATTAATTTCAATTAGTTTAATTAATATAATTTTTAATTGAACTTACTTGGACGATTTCGATGCAAGATGGTGACAAAACTTCTAACTCCTCCGAGCCGGGGATCGAAACCGCGTTCATAGAAATAAAAGGCAGTCACTCTAACCACTAGACCACCGGAGACTTCATAAAATAAAGAAAAAATAATCTATTTGAGTTTTAAAGTCACTATAGCTCTAGTGGCGCCACCTAGTGGTGTAAAAATCAACTATTGCCAGAACACGTGTTTTAAAGTTACGGAGATGGAACCCTATTAAAAACATGAAATGAATGCAATAAAATTACATTTAAGAAAAAGGGAAAGTTATCGTACGGAAAGCAATACCGTACGACAAAAAATAGAATTTCAACTGACCGTTTTAAACCGTTTATGGCTGGAGCGGAAAAACGGTGAAAAACCGTTTTGTCAACAAAACAGCTTTAAACCGTCAAATATACGGAAAAAGTCCGGGGAAAAAACGGATATTTTTTACAGTGTGGCCGATTTGGTTTCAACCAAAAAATGAGCTTTTTCCCTCATCACTTCATTAAAAATGAACGTCTGATTCCCTGCTTACGCTTATGGATTAGTATCACTATCTATTAGACGATAATAAAATCTTTAATAATAAAGTTACGCAACGTTAAATTGTCATAATACTATATTCAACGGTTGTTTCCAACTGGTTTTCGGGCGGCGATAAACTATAATATTAAGGATATACATTGCATTCTTAACAATTTTTAAATATGAAGTATTATTAAAAATGTTTTGATAGTATTTAGAAGTAACAATCATATAAAGTCATCTTGAGGAGAAAAAATCCATTTGGATCTGCTTGTTTAGTTGAAATTTGAATTTTTTTAAGAAAAATTCAATTCCCTACTACTTTTCAAACATGAATATTTTTGCTTCAAATTTTATTTGCAGATTCACTGAAAAATTCGCACAAAAATATGCATGGTTTTAAGTTGTATCAAATATTCGTTTAAATATAGATATTTACTGAATTATATGCTAAAAAATGAGGAAAGTTAGCAGTACCTCATTTTATATCTTGCATATAAACGAAACTAAGCAATTGAATGCTTATTGCATGACAGTTTTATCATACATATAACGATAAAAGCTCTAGCATAAAAAGTTGAAAAAGCCTTAGCATTTGAAAGTCAAGAGAAGTCCGACATAGTCATTAGAAGTTGTCATTTGCGCATATTTTTCATTAATCATCGTAAAAAAAATCTAAATAACTTCTGACATATCAAAGGTACAAATTTGAAATTTTGATACAATAAGTAGGACGATAAGAGCAACGAAATAAATCAATAAAATGATAATTGCTATTTTGGCCATTTTTTGGGTAATGTGCCCCCCTTAATGTCTCGGCTTCAGGCCACAGATGGCCATGTATGTGGGAACTGATGAGAGCTAAATCTGACACCGTGGGCCAAACGCCCTCCTGCTGATGTGGTGGGGAAGTCTGGAGTGTGGACGTCCCAAAAGAGTCCTTATGTTTCTTCAACTTTTATATAATTAAACTAAACCCGCTATTTTTTGTAATCAAGAAAATACTTTGTGATCACACTACACGACCACTAATTGCAATAAAGTGTAAGTATCATTAAAGCAAAAATAAACGAAATAGGTTTCGAGCTATTTTTCCACTTGAAAGAAAGACTTTATTGCTTCATAAATCTTTTCAACTAACGAAAGCTTTCGTGGCTTTATATCAAACGTGGGACTGAATTCTTACTTTATTTAGCAAAATAAAGGCAAAACTGGTCCGAGGAATAAATTTATCATGTTTAGTATTCATGTGAGGAGGCTTAGAAAGCTGCAATCTGACGCGGGGGGATTATGGACCCTTGGGCGCACTTGGGAAATTTATACGCCTGTAGGTAAGTCTCAAAATGAGAACGTTAAATTTCGGAATAGATTCAACCATTTTTTTTCTGCAACTTTTTCCAAGTTGTTGCTGGAGATCGAAAATTGTTTTTTTTAAAATAGAAATCTTGAGATTTAAAATATTTAGTTTCAGTATGAATAAACGGGCCGAAAAACGTTCATTGCGTATTTTTAAAATTAAAGCATTTTAATTGAAGTGTGAAATGTCTGCAAAAATATATGGTTTCTTGTCTTAAATGAATTGTTTTAACGCTTATTAAAAAGAATGTTTGTTATAAGCTTTGGGATACCATTTTTTTCCAATTACTTTAAAATGAGCACATTGGTTAACTTTGTAATAAATAAGGATACTTCATATGAAAATAGGTTTATGGCAATTTTTCATACTTTTATATTAACACTAGCCGCCTTCGGCGACCAGCTTGATCGCCGGAAATAAAATTTCTACTGAATCTCTTATGCCTAATCTTATATTCATGGTTCCCTTAACAAAGTAGTTTTAAACATCAAGTTGCTATAGACATTTAACCGCGTTCTTTTCGTAGCATTGCACTTGTTCTGTTCCTTGTCTACATTAACATAAAATAAGCATTTGAGATCTACATTAAATTTGCTGTGCACATTTTATGTCCAGCAGCATGCTAATTGGCTTAAAACACACTGATGAAAAGATTTAAAACATAGCAACTATAATCTTTTAGTTTACTGAATTATTACATTATATACTTACTATCTTACTATCTTGAGGACTTCCGTTACAGATTTTACGGAAAAATTGATCGAATAAAGGAAGAAAGTAAAATCCAGTAAGATATCTTCTTACCCTTCAACAATAGAAAATAAACACACTATTAAACATTTACTTAAACAATGAAAACGGTTTGAAAAGTGTTGCAACAATGAAAAGTATTGTTGTAAATTATGACAAAAACTATTTTTAAAATTTATTAAAATAGTACGACAGCTTAATTGATGTCATTTAAAAGATAATTTTTAAAATTTTCAGATGGTGTAAAAATAATTTTTGTGCTCTAATATTTTCGGAAGTTATTAAGGAAAAATGCCAAAATTCAGCTTAATTTTTGATTAATTAAAATTATAATCAAAATTTTTGAAAAAGGCTCCGAGGTGCACATTCCCACCCTCCAAGGTGTGTTTGTACCAAATTTCGTTGCTGTATGTCTAGCAGTCTGTTCTGTAGAGCGCCAACACACAGACAGACACACATTCTCCTTTATTATTATTAGAGATGACTGGTTTCATTTTGTAAAGATGAGAGATTTTAATCTATTTTTCTCTCACTTTCTGATTTTCTGAATGTATGCTCGCAAGTATGTTCTCAATGACAATACACGGTTTTAATATTTTCAGAAGTGTGTTTTTAACTCTATAAGGATTTCGCACGTATTTTTCCGTTTCTGATACTGAGTTCAAAAGAAGATAATTCATATTTATATGTATAATTTATTAGACTAACATGGATAAATATTCTTAAAATTTCAGAGACTTGATTAAACGCAAAAAAAGATCCAATTATTCACTTTAAAAGCAAATTTTTAAGACTTTCAAGCTAGTACAAAAAAATAGAAAACCCCTCAGAGGGTTAAAAACTGTTAATATTAAATTTATTCGTATGTACAGTCGCTGAGAAATAAAACGAACCACCCAGCATTATTCTGCCATCGTTCATAGGAAATCAAAACGAAAGGTTACAAATTTCAGGGAATAACATCTTCTAAACGATTCGATATCTAAAAATTTCATAAGGGGTCGTCTGCATATTTATAATTGCACTAACTTCAAAATTTCCAATGGCAACGCTTATCGTTTTCAATGGATTTCAAAACTGTATCAAAAGTTATGCTCAGATTCTAAATTTTATCATTCAAACTTTATTTGTTTCGAAATTATAGGCAAATAAAATTTTGAGTCTCTAATGCTGAAGTAAAATTTTGAATTTTTGTTGGTATCTTGAGATATAATATAGTCATTGACCTAGAACTTTTTCGATGCAATTCTATGAAGTAGTATACACATTCTGCATCTATACTTTTGATATTAAAACAATTTTGAACACAGTAAATATTTTATTAAATTTGATGTTTAAAAATTTTTCAGTGGCAACACCCTCAAATTTTAACAGTAATCGATGCAAAGGGCTTTTTAATAAGCCCATGAGGAATTTCAGCTTATTCGAAAAGGTAGTTTTTAAATAACATTGAATTTTTTATTTTCTCTGTAAAACGATGCGATTGGGGTGGGGGGCGTCCATATATGTAAAAAGTTAATATCTTTCTTTCATTGAGTAATATAATACATATGGATCAAAACCATATTTTTTGGAGAAAATTTCATTTTTGCAGAATTTTGTAATTCATCTAGTATTTATCGATTGTAAAAAATACGTTGCAACTTTTAAGATGACGTTTAAAGAGCGAAAGAAGTTAAAATTCTACCACCGACATTTAAACACAAGCAGCTAGCTTCATTATCTGAATATGGAGATGGGCCCTTTTATATCCCGAACCCAAAATGTCGAATATCTTCCGATCTTTTAATGGTAAATTAACCGAAATTGATAACTTGGTGTATTATTTGATGAGAAATTTATTTATGTCATCAAAAATGGATGTTGCCATTGAAAGTTTTGAAGTTAGTGGAATTATAAATATGTTGACGACCCCTTAGGAATCTTTAGTGGACGTTAGTTCTTGAAATTTGGTACCTTTTGTTTTAATTTACGATAAACAATGGCAAAATACTGATGGGTGGTTCGTTTTTTACTTTCTCGTATACGAAGTATACAAAGAGAAAGTATTGTAATCGTCAAAAAATTCGAACTCGAGATTTTGACGAATCTCCACGTTTTAGACCTCCATGAGCCCGAAAAACACAATTTTGGAATTATGTCTGTCTGTCTATGAACACGATAACTCGAAAACTATTAGAGCTAAGGGGATGAAATTTGGCATGTGATCTTTACACATAATTTTTAGGTTTCTGTCAAAGTTTGGACAAAATCCGTAAACGGGAAGTCTGCCTGTCTGTCCGCGGTCATGCGAACATTATAACTCAAAAACGTGAATAGCTAGATGGATGAAATTTGGTACACAGTTGTATCATCATGAATGTAGGTCCGTATAAAATTTTGAGCAAAATCCGATAAAGGGTTGATTGTCTGTAGGTCTGTATAATCGCATACTTGTTTTACTTAAGTTAGTATGGTTGGCGTTTGACCTTGGCGGTCAACGAAGGAAATGGTAGCGAGCCGCAAACACAAGCTTCGGAAATTATGTTAATCCCCCAAAACGAAACTTCATTCTGACATGCTCCAGATGGAAGGTATGGTGAAATCTTTCTTGATATCTGTAGTAAGATTTCGTACCCAAAAACGTTAAATAAAGTTGTGGTACCTCGGTTGCGAATATACGCAATTCTTTTTGCAAAATATTAAGTTTCAGGAATTCATGAATTTGATATGTTTCATTGTAAATCACCATTCATAATTTTTTTCTGAAAATAACCAGGCCTTGGGTAAATACCCCAAGAATATTTACCTACCCGCTGAGTGTTTACCCACTCCACATTACTGGTCGTATGCGAGAAAGTTTCGGGGAGGCCACTCCCTCTGGTTTTCAGCGACTACACATATAAATACTTAAGTACTTATAATATACTATACATATAATATACTATAGTACATGTAATATTTATAGTAGATATAATATACTATATTCAACAAAAGCTGAAGTAGCAAGCAGTCCGGTTCCTTCCATTCTGTGCCGCCAGGATATGTGCACGTGCACCCACTCCATTTTAATTTAATGTAGTTAAACTAAGCAGTTTACTCGGATTAGCGTTCCGCTTTAAAGACCAATTACACACGACGTCAAATTTATTACGGACATAGCAATTTTGTCCGTGGTCAGATGATGAAGAGGATACCTGAGCCGGAAATATCCTCTTCAGTTTTCCACGCAACACTGGTAGGAGGAAATTTTACCCTCGACGTCAGATTTCTAGTTCGCCAGTCCCACATACACGGTGGGTCTTTGGTTGAATCGGTTCCGAAGCTGGAACTCTCCTCTCCAGAAGTCGTGACCTTACCACAAGGTAACAGCTCCCTAACATGTCCCATGGTATCTCTGTGTCTCGGAGACAGAGAAAAAATACACTCATGTCCATAAATTAAGGATAATTCAGAATCACACAGAAATTGAACTCTAAAATAAAAATTTCACCTGTAGAATTATCACACACATCTTGAAGAAGAATATGCAAATTACAGGAAACCACCAGATGGCGCGGATAGTACGTCACAATGACGAGAGTGTAAGAGAGGGGTATATAAGGAATGGTGGCAAAGAAGTAAAATTGTTCACAAGCGCTTTAAAAGCCTTTCAGTGCAATAACCGCATAGTTATGGCACAAAGGAAGCATTTGGATGATTTTTTACGTGGTAGAATTATCGGACGACTGGAATGTGGACGTACCCAGCTGGAAGTATCCGAGGAACTTGGAATCGCCCAGAGTGTCATCTCCAGGCTTTGGCAACGATTCCAAGATGATGGTAATGTGAGTAGATGTTACAGCACAGGTCGCCCCCGAGTTACAACGCCGAATGAGGACCGGTATTTGGCAGTTACTGCCAAAAGAAACAGACGGAGCACAGCATCAGACCTGTCTCGTCAGCTCTCTTCAGCTACCGGTACGACAGTTTGAAGGCAGACCGTGTACAGACGCTTAGGGCACATTGGTCTATATGCTCGTAGGCCTGTCAGATGTGTTCCACTTACCGCAACTCACTGTCGCCTGCGATTAGCCTGGAGTAGAGAGCATGCATTGTGGACACCGCAACAGTGGTCTTGTGTGATGTTTTCCGACGAGTCCAGGTTTAGTTTGCAGTCTGATTCTCGCCGGACTTTCATATGGAGAGCGCCAGGTACCCGTTACCACCAAGAGAACACCATTGAACGACACCGTTACGGTGGTGCAGGATGGCTCGTTTGGGGAGGAATTATTCTTGGTTCCAGAACTGACCTGCATGTTCAGAGTGTTACAATGACAGGCCACATCTATCGAGATGTCATTCTGGAACAACATGTACGTTTGTTTCGGGGCGCCATGGGTGCTGAATTTCTGTTTATGGATGACAACTCCCGTCCTCACCGTGCAAACATTGTAGACGAATGCCTTCAATCGGAGGATATCACCTGTGTGGATTGGCCAGCATACTCACCGGACTTGAATCCAATAGAGCATGTGTGGGATATGCTTGGCCGACGAATTGCAGCCCGTCAACCCCCTCCCACCTGTCTACCGGAACTTCGGAGGGCATTGCTTGATGAGTGGTGTAATATTCCCCAAGATCAGATTGATAATTTGATACTCAGAATGCCTAGGCGTTGTAAGGCCTGTATTGCATCGTCCGGGAGACATACTCCGTATTAACCATCATACTAACCATGTTATACTGTTTTTTGTAAATAGGTTCTTTTTTGAAATTTGCTCCAGGGAGTAAAAATCGCAATTTTTATTAATAATGCCAAACATATAGCATCTGTTTTGCTCTTTACCTTTTGTTTAATAAATAGACTTTACAAATAAGTCAAATTTGTTTTGCTTCTGTCTCTTTCTTTGCCTGAACTTCATTATCCTTAATTTATGGACATGAGTGTAGTAAATACTACGAGGATCGAGTGAGCATGAATTTACTACATGAAAATCTCAACATGGGATCTCTAAGAGTACAATGCCTTTTCACGTTTACTTTTCTCGCTTTTTCTTTCAAGAGTTTTAAGCCAATCTCTTTCCACTCCTTTCTCAAAACTTTTAAACTTATTTTTAAGTCAAGAATTCTGACTTAAAAATAAGTTTCCTTATGAGCATTTATTATTTGTCCCATGATTGGCATATAGGACTTAGCTTTTTTAAAGCCTTATCGATTTTTGGAAACTTCTCCTAACTGTTACCAAGAGAAAAATTTACTTGACATATTCTTTCTTTGACGCAAAAATCTCCCACGACACCGTACTTACGACTAGAAGGCAAATATATTTGTGAAAGAAAAGATCATAAAACGCTCCGATTTCCTACGACACAAAATTTCTTTGTCAAAACTTTGAAGCGATCTAACATGATCATATCTGTGTATTCTCTAATTTATTGATATCTAAGGGGTTGAATAGATAATTCGCTGCGTTTCACAAACAAAAAAAACATTTATTTTAAAATGAATCAACATAAATGCATCGCGAAGAACACAGAAGAATGAAGAACACAGAATGAAGAAACTGTTGCCAGAATACATTAACATAATTCTGATAGAACACTAAAAGAAAGTTTAAAAGCAAACGATTATTTTAGGGACAATTAGCAAAAGAACATATTCAACGCAACATACGAGATAATTCCTAAAAGCGATTATATCTCACATAATATATGCAGAATTAAGAATATCTTGAAAACATTTGTTGACAAATATTACATATAGAACATGTTTTATGCAATAAGTGGAATCTAATAGTTCTGCAATTGCATTTAATATATAAGGATGCCATTAATGGGATCCCAAACTATTATAATTTTGCAAGTTTTATTATCATCAATCATACTAATGGAATTATTTAAAACAGCCTTCGCAATAAACTAGGGTGAAATCCATCATACATTGAAAGTAATGAACGTATGTTGCTACATAGTAAAGCAGAATTATTCTTAAAAATCTTGCATCGTCTCTGAATCGTCTGATTCGTGTTAATATTACAGAGCATTTTGAAACCAATCCGTGGACAAGTACTTTTCTTCCTCCGAAGAGCAAAGGAATTCTCGGATTTCTTTTAATTCCAAATTGAAGAATTAAGTTTATACAAATTTGTTTCACAATTTCTCTATTAATGGTAAAATTTCAAATGGTTCGATCACAAACATAATAAATTTTATTAAAACAATTAAAAAACTATTTATTAATGAACTAGAAAGAAGAATGCCGAGAAACTCCACTGGCCTGCAAATTATTCATGCATCTATAAAACAATCAAATAAATCTAATTCTGTTTTTGGGCTGATGTAAACAAATATCTCGAGTTTTCTTTGTTTTTATTTATTTTTTTTAAACTTTGCTTATGGAATCTACCAGTCGGAAAAAATAATTTATCCGCAAAATAAACACATTTGATTAACACTAGATTTATGGAGCGAACCAATTTGACTCATTTAAGATTTTATTGCTATATATGTATATATAGAAACTTAAAAAATAATTATTAAAACATAGATTGATTTTTAATTACATAATGAAGTATATACAAATATAAATTATTCGCCTCGCCCACTCTTTAATTTCGTGTTTTCGAATGTGGTACACCTGTTTTTCTGTTATGAGTCAACATGACTCATTAAATGATTTTATAGATAGCTGTTTTAAATACATGAAATTTGTGTCTTGCATAAAGAAATTTTTCATAAAAATCCTAAAACAAACTGATACGTAATCTTTTATCTTCAATCTTGTCAATTTATTTAATTAGTTGCATTTAAAATTTATCATTTCAATGATGTAACTGAATGCTGCTAGAATGTTGTAAGAACATTTGTGCTAAATGCATTACAAATGCCTGCATAAAATATATATATGTAAATCGTGTTTTCGGTAAACATTTATCATGATAAGTGATTTAATTAAATTAGATGAAAATTGTTTATTTTCATAAAACTTCATTTTGATACATGAGTTTAATTGAGTCACTTCAGTAAAAACAAGTAGAAAATAAACAACCTTAAATATAGTGCTAACTGAAGTTGTCCTCTCGAGAAATGCGCACCATTTCAATATGAATGTTGCTAGAATGCTTTTGTAAGACGTAAGAACACAAGTTCTAAATAAAACAAAAATGCTCGAAGAAAATGTATTTCAGAAACACGTTTAACATATAATAAAAATAATATTTTCAATAAAATTTTTTCATAATAAATAATTTATATAAATAAAATTAATTTTTTTTCATAAAACCTCATTTTGAGGCGAGAGTCGGTTCATTTCAATAAAAATAGGTAGAAAATAAACAACTGGAAATCTAATGTTAACTGAAATAACCCTCTCAAGCAATGCGCACCCTCGAATATAAAATTATAAGAATGACAAAGGAATACGAGCAACATTCGGATAAAATGATAAGAATGACAAAGGAATACGAGCAACATTCGGGAAACAATTCCAAAATTCAAACAAGAAAAGCAACTGAAAACCAGCGACTATATCGTCGACGCTGAAAGCTATTTTCAGAAAAATCGACATCGTATCATGACGTTAAAAAATGTTGTGAACGAAAGAGAACAATTGCCCGTATGCATCTTCAAACAAAAGCAAATAAAAAATATCTCAAAGATTCAGAAAACGCTGAGAATCAATGAAGTGGAATATGTTCGAAGTTGGGGCATTTCCTGAAAGTCCAGAATTGCATCAGCGTTTTCGTCTATTTTCTGAATAGACTTGAACATTTTAGAGACCTTCTTTATAGAGCCAAACAACAGAGTTTTTCTTTTTAGAAGTTGAAACGTTATAACTAGTTTTGAGTGAAATATATCTGAAAAGTTATCCTCGACTAAAATTTAGAAAACGGCATCAAATGTAATTGTTCAGAAAGGATAAAGCCATCTATAAAATTAAGTTGATATTCCATTTCGGAAAATAGCTAGCAGCAAAAAATCAGAAAAGGAATTCTTAAATAAATTGGTTGTACAATAAACCTTCTTTTAGCGGTCACCCTTTTCAATGGCCACATTTCTTTGGCAAGGAAGTTTCGGTCCAAAGGCATAAAATAACCAATAGGAACGGCCACTAAAACTCCTCTGTGTTGGTCGCTCTTTCAACATTAATGAAATAAATACTTTCCTTTCATTCTTCTGATCTTGGGAGACTAGTGTTAAGGTCTCCCTTCGGAGTTGGAGAGAGACCTTGCTACTAGGCCGAAACCACAACCCAGGTTGAAAACCCGATTACACTGAAGATCCGATGTGTATGTGGTCCTTTTGCACGTTAAATCGTACGTTGTGGGTCAAACGTCCTCCTACTAATGTCGAGTGGACTCTTGAAGAAGGGAGTTTCCGGCCCAGGTGCCCTCTACATCATCTGATCATGGTTCAAAATTATTGCGGAAGTGTTGAGAGGAGAGTGCCAGTTCAGGTGTCGTACTCGTTATCTGACCTAATCAGGGTGACCTAACGCCGCCCTGAACTCCCGATACCTACGACTACTAGAGTGACCTCTTAGGTTTTAAGTGGGCACGAGGTGGATAAAGCACGAACACCGCAACCAGAGCCGGCGGCCAGTCATCTGGCCGCGGTTCAAAATTACAAGGCCCACCCTAAAATAGCTCCTGTGTGTCTTCAAAATGCGACGTTAATATAACTAAACCAAACCCTTTAACCTTGGACCTTCTATTAAGGGAAAAGGGAGGAAAGAAAGTACAAAAAAATCCATACACTCAGAAACAACACCGGAAATCAGATCGAAATTAATCATTATTTTTTCAATGTGAACAAACAAGAGTCGTCCTCTGCGGGTTGGGGCATTCAAAAGTTCGTTTGTGCCTTCTAGGCACTGATTCGGATAAAGAAACTGCTGATATGAGTTGCGCAAATCAGCAAATTGATCTTTCAGCTCAAAAAACGTTCGGAAAAATCGATGATATGATTGCCCATTCTTCACTATCTACCGGCGTAACAATTATGGATTTACTGATCAAATAAAAAGAAACTGAAAAAGTTACCTCCGAAAACGCTAAAAGGCCCAAGCAAACACGAATTATATATTTTTCAAAAATTAGTTAATAAATAAAACAATTTTTAAAAAACTAATAACTTTTACTGTAGATTATTTAAATTTTCTTTATCAGAAAAAATGGATTAGGGCTTGTTTAAACACGTATTTCATACTTCGAAACATGAAACCCTTTTACAACTGGTACCATTTGATCGACCAATTTTCCTTGCAATGGAGGTGGTTTCACTATAGATGCATTTCGAAATTTGCACTTTACGGGCTAATATTTCTGGTAGCAAATATTGGTATCATTACATCGGATAGCGGTTAGATTTTGATTATGCGAAAAATGAGTGGAAATTTTCTTCTTTTGATATTCTCATTACTTAACAAATCGGCATATTTTGCGTTGAGCTTTGCAGTTTAGTGAAGAAAATTGAGTATACATTTTGGAACTATTTTCTTTGACAGACTGCATCCAAATTTTATACAAATTCATAATTTTAGTGTCAAGGCCACATAACCAAATTTCATTAGTTCCGTTTTTGAGTTATGGAACACACGAACAGACAGACCGACAGATTGTTGCGAGTTTGATTTATCGTGCACACATGCTCACGGATCAACAAACTTCCCTTTGGCAGATTTTGCCCATTATTTCATACATATCTACAATTTTGGGGGAAAGACGAAGTATAAGATTTCATTAGTATAACCCGCACACCCAGATAGCAAAGAAGGTTGCGGCGAAAGCATTTCCGAGCAAACCGTTTAGGAAACCATTGCCGCAAGGTTTACATAGGAAAGCTTCTTATGAACTA